>CAUYQG010130260.1:0-67538 GCA_963574415.1 Tarsius wallacei
TTTTTGTAGAATGATTTGAGTTCCTCCGGATATGTTTCCAATAGGAGAATTGCTGGGTCATATGGAAGGTCAATTTCTAGCTCTTTCAGAAATCGCCAGGATGTGGTACTTTAATTCAAAACTCCACAAACAACTCTGTCATATTCATCACATTCCTTCCCTCACTATGGGAATTGCATAATAGTACCCTCCAGTGTTTCATAAAAAGCTACCTAAAATAATCCTTCACAACCTGAAATAGATAATTACATTTAGGAAACTGACATTTTAATTAAACTTATTTTCCTTATAATTCACTGGTAGTCTTGGTTTATACAAATAACAGGGGATTTGAATAAGCAAAGCCTAACAACCAAGATCCAAATGTTTCATTCCAATTTTTAAACATTTAGTAAAATATTTTAAAGGAAACCCAAGTCAGAATGTGGAATGTAAGTAACTACTTTTCAATTTAATACTGCTTTTATTAGGTTAAAAAAAATTGACTTCTAACCAATTTATATTAAAGACTAAAATTAGTCAATTATTAAAGACTAAAATTAGTCAATGATTAGTCAATGGCCATATATATTCTTAAATATAAAATGAGACACTAAAATGTTGCCTTGGAAACACACAGGCTTGGAAGACTATAAAAAGACCTTAAATGGCTTCCAAAGTTTCTTAAGACCCTGGAAAAGTAAAAAATGAAACAATAGCCTCACTTGTGCAGGCTGACTACAGTAGATGAACCAACAAAACTGAACTTACAGTATCTTGGCAAAGGCAACATGGATGTTTCATCATTTCAGGCCTCTAAGGATAAGTAAGACCAGTTGGAGGTCTTTCTTTATGGCTTATAATATTCCATTGTGTGTATGTATCACATAGTTTTTATCCAGTCCAGCTTCGATGTGACCATTTTGGGAAAGAATAAAAACTTCTGTATAGTTAAATATTAAGTTCAAATGTCGATTAGTACCTACATTACTTTTTGCCAGCACTGCAGAAATTAACTTTATTGGAACCAGATTTCTAAGAAATCAGTTGTAATCTTTAGGAGGCGAAGTCAAGGGCTAAGACAGGCTGCCTTGCTGATGAAGAGTTTACCGGGGTTATAAATCAGCACCACACACTCATCTGCCCAACGCCTGTCAGACTGTCAAGATGGAGATTGAGAGAGAGAGTGCCTAAATGCAGAGGAAGAAGGGTTACCAAAAGATAGTTATAAGAAAATTGGAGAGAGTTTCCTATCAAGGAGAGGGAAAGCCACTCAAAGAGAAAGGGAAGCAGGTCATAGCATAGATCTTCCGGGGCCAAAATAGAAAAAAAAAAAAGACTGCTTCGAATGGAAAGAAAAAGGGCAGAGAGAATTTTTGTCCTCGAGCATAGGAAGACTTCCTCACCTTGACAGGGTCTGACATCCACACTTAGAGGAGAACTTGGTTGGACAAGGGAGGGGAAAAGGGGCATCCTTTCTACTCATCAACTAGGCCTGAACCTCAGCTTAGCTAAGGCTGGCACTAGGGTATTGGAATAGTAATAAAAAGCTAAATTAGTCACATTTAGGACATCAGGCAAATCCTTTTCAGCACCTCATAGAACTGAAAATACCAACTGAAAGGCTCTTTAATGGGCTTAAAGCTTAGCAGAAGTAATAAAAATTACTAACACTAAGCATGAAAATAGGACTTTCAAGGTCCTGGAATCCATAGCAGCTTTGATGCTAACTCTCAGGTCCCTTCTCTATGTACTGTCTTTTACCCACTGCCTTCTTAATTCCACTGGGCGTCTGTTTCTTTGCATTATTTTCAAATCCAAAGTTTTTTTTGGTTCTGCTATTCTGACATTATTTTCCATTTTATTCACATTCTGTTTTGCTTTCTAGGACACTTTACTGCCCTCCTTCTCCTCAGAGCAGTCCCTCCTAACTCCTTCCTTCCACATCACCAGCCAGATTAATCTTCCTTAAACAACTTTGATCAGAGCTTCCATCTTCTCTAAAGCCTTTAGGAAACAATGTTTCTGCTGCAGAAAGGAATACCAGAGCTTCCCTTCATTGTCCATCTCTACCATTCCCTGAAATCTGTTAAACTAACTTAAATCTCTTTCCCCATATTTTGAAAAGTTGTTCTCAACGGACTCAGTGATCTGTGCTCATTATTTTAAAACTGCTCTTACTTCACTTATTTTACTCTGATAACTTAGAAGTGTCTTTTCTCCTCTCCCTTCCACTTGTTCCACTGACTGGTTCAAATCTCACCTTCTCCACAAAGCCTGTCTGATTGCTTTAAAGAGAGAAAAAATAAAGTCTTAGAAATATAATAGATCTGCCTTAACATAAATTATTAACAAAGCATTTCCCAGCATATCTATGCCCTTTAAATGGGGAATCACTATTGGCAACAGCTACCAAGGGACCCAGGGTGCAACCTTTCCTTCCTGCTACAACTACTTAGGAGTGTCCTTTTGATTTCATCTCCTTCATTTTCCCTTCCCTGTTCCCCTCCTCCTCCCTCAACAAACCCTTCCAAGGCTCTGCTGTTCTGGATCAATCTCTTAGCACAAACATTTGAAACCTAATCTTAATGCTTAAACGGATCAAATCTGGGTCTCTGATGCAACAGTTGTGGTGCATCTTCATTTTTTCATCCACACTCATTTAAATGTTTGCTAGTCCCCAGTCTTAGAGATTTTGATTTAATTGGCTTGGAATAGGGGAAGTCATTCATCTTTCTGAAAAAGATATCCAGTTAGTTGATGTCTGGACTTGGAACCACTTCTTTAGAGATAAGCAATTGATATTTAAACCCAGTTACTGAAAGTATAAAAATAATTTGTAACGCTTAGTCTCTTTCATGACTCAAAAAAATGCAGAAGGTATTAATCATATAGTCAATAACTATTGATTAAGCACCTATTGAGTACCAGGAACTATTCTAGCTGCTAAAAATACAGCAGGGAGCAAAAGAAACAAAAATTGCTGTCCATAGGATACTTATATTTCTGGTTGGTAGGGGAGAGGGTCAATAAATAAAGTAAACAAATTATAAAGTATATTAAAGGTGTTAAGTATCATAGAGAAAAATAAAGCAAGGCAAGGTGGATAGAGGAGAGAAGAAAGATGGAGTACAATTTTTTTTTTTTTTTTTTTTTTTTTAGTTGGAGTCTCACTCTGTCACCCAGGCTGGAGTGCAGCCTCGACCTGCTGGGCTCTGGCGATCCTTCCGCCTCAGCCTTCCAAGTAGCTGGAATTACAGGCGTGCGTTACCACGCCCGGCTAATTTTTTGATTTATTGTAGAGATGAGGTCTCGCTTGCCCAGGCGAGTCTCAAACCCGCGGGCTCAGGCAATCCACTCACCTCAGCCTCCCAAGGCGCGGGATTACAGGCTGAGCCACCGAGCCTGGCTTGGAGTACAATTTTAACAAGCAGTCAAAAATTATCTCATTGAAAAGATGATATCTAAAGCTCCAAGCACTCATGCCATAAGAAATAAGATAGACAAGTGGGACCTCATCAAACTGACAAGCTTCTGCAAAGCCAAAGAAACCATCAAGAGAGTGGAGAGATAGTCCAGAGACGGGAATAAAGATTTGCCAACTGTATGTCTGACAAAGGACTAACATCTAGGATCTATAAGGAACTAAAATGTGCCAAAAAGAAAAAAACAAACAGCCCCATTACAAAGTGGACAAAAGACATCAATAGACAGTTCTCAAAACAGCCTGTAATCCCACACTTTGGGAGGCTGAGGTGAGTGGATTGCCTGAGCCCGCGGGTTCGAGACCCACCTGGGCAACTTGGCGAGACCTCAACTCTACAATAAATAAAAAATTAGCCAGGCGTGGTAGCGCGTGCCTGTAGTTCCAGCTACTTGGAAGGCTGAGGTAGAAGGATCGCCAGAGCCCAGCAGGTCGAGGCTGCGGTGGCCGGGAGTGTGCCACTGCACTCCAGTCTGGGTGACAGAGTGAGACTCCAACTCAAAAAAAAAGAAAATGTATGAGCAACCAACAGATACATGAAAAAAAGCACAGCCACTAGTCATCAAAGAAATGCAAATTAAAACCACACTGAGATACCACCTAACTCCAGTCAGGATGACCATCATCAGTACTCAAAAAATAACAGATGCTGGAGAGGATGTGGTGGAAATGGAATACTTCTACACTGTTGGTGGAAGTGTAAACTAGTATAGCCTCTGTGGAAAACAGTGTGGCGATTCCTAAAAGATTTAAAAATCGACCTTCCATATGACCCCGCAATCCCCCTACTGGGAATATACCCAGAAGAACTCAAATCACTCTATAAGAAAGATACCTGCACACATATGTTTACTGCAGCATTGTTCACAGTAGCAAGAACATGGACTCAACCATGCAGCCCATCAAAAGAGGACTGGATTAAAAAAATGTGGTAAATACACATGAGGGAATATTAAGCAGCCATAAAGAAGAACAAAATCATGAACCTCACAGCAACCTGGATGGACTTAGAGTCTATAATACTGAGTGATCTTTCACAGAAACAAAGAACTGAGGATTACATGCTCTCACTCATAAGCGGACCTTGAACAACTATCATAATACTATAAGAGAACGATTGGCAGTAGTGGGAAGCTGTCGGGAGGAGACAGGGAAGCAGGATTGGCAGTAGTGAGAATCTGCCTGGGGGGGGGAAACACACCTCATTAACAAGGGTACCTGCATAATGAACATTTGTATACCTAACCCTGAATTGTACTCCACATCTTTAAAAAAAAAAAAAAATCCTCTTTAAGACGGCACTGATCAGAATTGAAAAGATGGGAAATCAAACCAGTAATGAAAGAACTAAACTTGAGATGCTCTTTGAGAATGAAGAGAAGGAAAAATGATGGGAAGGCAAGAAGGTAAAGATAAATATGAAGGGTCGGCCTGAAGAGATCTGTCTTGGGTGTTGTGAGTGCTTCTTAGTGAAAAAGTCGGTTAGAACAGAAACAATGATTTATTATGATTGAAAAACACTCTTCTGATGTGAAAAGTTATCTACATGTGCAAATAAAAAGGGTTTATTTTGAAAAAAAGGGGTTTATTTTGAAAAGAAATTCAAAGCAAGTGTTTTGAATTATAAAAATTGCAACAGTTAATTTCGTGTGTCAACTTGGCTAGCCAAGTACCCAGATCTTTGGTCAAACTTCACAGACACTTCTGTAAAGGTATATTTTGGATGGGACTCTGAGTAATGCAGATTACTTTCCATAGTATGTCTGGATCTCACTCAGTGAGCTGAAGGCCTTCAGGAAAGACTGACCTCCCGTGAAGAAAAGAGAATTTTGTCAGCAGACTGCTTTAGTACTCAAACTCTTTCCTGGCTCTCTCACACTGCAGACTTTGGACTTGCCACCTGCCACAATCATGTAAACCAACTTCTTAAAATAAAGCTCTCTCTTCTCATATTTATACACATACATAATCCTATATTGATTCTGTTTCTCTGGAAAACAGTGACTAATACAAGAAAAAAGGATGAACAATTCCTACAAAAAAAAAAAGAAAAGAAAAGGTGGCATCTGAGCAAAGATTTAGAGGGGTGAAGGAGCAAACAAAATCATGCTAATGTCTGGGGCAAAAGTTGGTGCAGTGAAAATGCCCTGAGACAGAAACTGACCTAGCATCTTGGAAGATTAGTAGGGAACCAGTGGTGCTACAGCACAGTGAATTGAATGGGGACTAGCAGGAGACATGACCAAAGAGGTGAGCTGGAAAGGGCAGCCTGCATGGAGCCTTGTAAATCCTATAAGGATTTTAGCTTTTGCTCTGAGGAATTTGGAGGGTTCTGAGTAGAAGTAGTCCATGATCTAACTTACATTTTTAAATGACTGTTTTAGCTTCTGTGTTGAGTCTAGAACATAGATACAAGGGTGAAAGCAGAGAAAGGCTACAACTGAATTAATCCATTCCAGAGATATCAGTCACTTGCACCACAGTGATAGCAATGGAGGTGGCATGAAGTTATCAGATTCTTAATATACAGTAGTTGAAAGTAGAATTTTTTGACAAATAGATTATGGGGTATGAGAGAAAAAGAGGAATCAAGGATGATTCCAAGGTTTTTGGTTTGAGCAATTAGAAGATATAGTTGCAACTAAACCAAGATAATTTGGGGCAGGTAGAAAAGAAAGTTTTGTTTTGAATATGCTATCAGACAGCATATGTATGAGACAAATACTTGGATATCTGAGATGCCTAGATATCCAAGTAGAGATGTCACATAAATTTAGGAGTCATTAGCACATAAATGGCATTTACACTTCTAAATTTAATATATAATTGTATTAACTACATATAAATGTATTAAACTCATAAAGTTAGCTAGATACAAACAGTAGTCACAATTTATAGTGACTAAAAAATAAATTATGATAACTGATTCCATTAATATGCAGGCATACATACTCATAGTAAGAAAATATAATGCATAATGTACGTAATAAAATATAATACATGAAGCCTAGCGCAATTCTTTAAAAAATGCATATATAGTGTTTCAGTTCACCTGAGGCAGTTACAAGGCTGGATTCATTTCCTTCACCGCTCATAGTTCAGCCTTCACAGCCCCAGTGTACATCATCTGTAAAGGCATCTGGGATGGCCATATATAGAGCAGGAGACTCTACCCTCTGTATACCCACTGATGTTTTTCATTCTTCCACCAAGGTGTTAATCATGCTACTCTTTAATTTGGTCTAATTAATTGTGTGTTCCTCACACTAGAGTCAAAAGCAAGCTACCGCAGGTCAGGACCATGTCTTACTCATTTTTGTGTCACCAGTGCTTAACACAATACTAGGTGCATCAAACATATTTATTAAATGCTTATTACTGAATGAGTTAATCTGAAATCAGGATAAAAACTTTAAAATAATTTTATTTATTTGTTTCCAGGAATCAGTTCTCTTCTAACTACATCAAAAATGCAGGATTTGCAGCTCCGATGCTACACGTTTTAGAAGTGTCCTATTTGAACATGAAGTTAAATAATATATAAACATTAAATAATAAAAACAACATTCTCATTCCATACAATCAAAGGTCATTTCAGAACAAGAAGCATAATGAGTTTTCTATTTGCATATTTGTTCTTAAAATGCAGAACACTTTTTAAAAAGCCTCTATAAGTTGTCAGAGTTTTAAAGTGTGTGGCAGAAATTTTGAGTAGTTCACCAAAATTTTAATCACTGTCTTCTGCTGCAGAAATGTGAATTTGTTAATTGGATTTCTGCTTCTTAGTACACTAATTCAGAATGGATGCTCTGCTCCTCCTCTTTCACACTGACAGGCAGCACAGACTCTAATTGACTTTTTTCGAGGACTTTTCTTTTCACCAAATCCCTTTCTTTTCTCCATATAAGATTTCTAGAGCTCATAACGAACTACAAACAGCACTTAAAGTTAGCAGCACTAAGCAGCCTTGTCACTTTTTTACCCAGCAGGAGCTAAAAATCAGAATTTCTCTTCAATTAAAAAATAAAATATTCATACTGTTTCAATTAAATGAGAAAAAATCAAAGCTTAAATAAGTTAAGGGTAAATTAAGTCAAATGTGAATGCAAGCAAGGAGAGCTTGCTTCAACTAATTGGGCTGGTTGTATACTTCATTTCTTCATACCAAGTTCAGAGATCTACAAAAAAAAAGACAGTTCACAAAAGTTTGAACCAATTTCAGTCACTTGCACCCATGTATCACACTTCAAAGGGTCAAAAGTATTGGAAAGATATTCCAAATGAAAGTTTTATATCCTTATTTTCTTAAGTAGTGAAATAACTAAATGCCATTAGCCTAAGATGAAAGCTTACCATATTCAAGCCAAGTGACCTGTACTTTGGCCTCCTGATCTTAAACTGTCTATTAAAGCAAAACAGTCAAATCATTCATTCATTATTTCTAAATGTGTTAAACTGAAAAACAAAGGAATGACATTAATGATTTTTAACTTAAATGCATATTCTGGCATATATTTTTATCTTCTGGCATTCCAAAAATATTACAGAAATGTTGTGTCTACGCTCTAAAATAAAATATTTTTTTTCCTGGTACAGAATATACAACTAGTACTCATTTTCACATGAAAAAAATCTGTAACCTTACATTCTCCTTTACGGGCCTCAGTTTAAAGCCAAAGCTCATTGTAAAAAGTGCCTTCATCTTAATCTCAGATATTAGTCTTCCTAGTCTGTGACCAGGTACTGTTTCAAAGAATGTATGAGAACCTTCCATCCTTTAAGCCAAAAAGCTGTGGTGCCCAGGATGACAATCACCAGCTGAGCCACTTGCAATCTTTGGGCCTTTTACACTCTCAGAAAAAGATTCCCTAATATATGGAGAAAACCATGAGGCCATGGACAACAGGTCCATACGGCTTCTTTCTGGGGTTTACTACATAGGTCTAGAGCTTGCTTAGTCACCTGAGAAGAAACCAGATAACCCATGCAGTAGCAGCAGCTTTCTTTCCTTCTAATCTTTACACCACTTTTATGAGCAAAAACATTCCAAAACATATACATAATTCTTCCACCATCCCTGCCCCAAAGTTTCCAAAGAAAGCCACAAGTTTAATATTGATAATTAAAACGAATCAACCAGACCATCCATACTAGTGAAAAAAAGGAGTCACAGAATCTGGTCCTAAAATAAGTAACAATGCAAATTCGGAAAAAAAGAAGGTATTTCTTTCACAATCTTCAGCATTGTACTTGATTTAGTTATTCATGGTTATTACCAGTGTGCCTCAATCACTTGAGACAGCGATAGACAGTGAAGAAATGAGCACTTTTCAGGTGAGGAAAATCTTAGAAGAGTCAAACCTTTTAAAGCAAGGGCCCCTAACCCCTGGGCCATGGACCAATACTGGGCTACACAGCAGGAGGTGAGCAGTGGGCAAGCAAGCAAAGCTTCATCTGTATTTACAGCTGCTCCCCATTGCTTGCAAAACCACCTGAATTCTGCCTCCTGACAACTAAGCAGTAGGCATTAGATTCTCAAAGGAGTGCAAGTCCTATTGTGAACTGCACATACAAGGGATCTAGGTTGCATGCTTCTTATGAGAATCTAATACCTGATGATCTAAGGTGAAGCTGGGGCAGTGATGCTAGCACTGGGGAATGGCTGCAAATACATATTGACATTAGCGGTGAGATTTGACTGCACATTCCCCTCCCCCACCTCCCCACCCTGTTGGTGGAAAAATTGTATTCCACGAACCGGTCCTGATGCCAAAAAGGTTGAGGACCTCTGTATTTAAAGAACATGTAAGTATTCATACTGAAAATCCAAGTCAAGAACTCTTCACTGAATCAGATCCCATTTCTCTTATTGTTTACTTTGTTTACAAAACAATTACAAAAAGCAACAGCATTTGGTTTACAAAGTATTTCAATGAGTAATTAATAAATTTTAATTCCTAGCTCCTCTAATCATCCTCAATGTTTAGAGCTGAATGTAAATGAGCTAAAATTCTAGGTTAATGACTATGCTATAGGCAGTAAATCAGTTATCAGTAAGAAATGGTAATCAGAAAGAAGGTCTTTATAATGTTTTCCTTGATATTAAATACCATGAAATATGAAATTACATTATCATTAAAGTAGATAATACAAATTTTTTCAAAATGCAGTGCAAAAATGTGTAACTTTGGTTTATATATTAAAGCACTACTTTCTGATACAAAAAATTGTCCTTCTGTAGTACAGCTCTTTCAACCAAATTTGTCTACCTACAAATTCAAAAGCTTCAGCCAATTAAAATAAAATTTTAAATGCCAATATCTAGTGTTCATGTAGGGTAAAACTTTAAATATCAATTTATGATTTACCTCAATATTATATTCTTTAGGTCACTTATACATTTCAGATTAATAAAAAGCATGACCAAGATTTGTGAAAACTAAAAAATAAACCAAAGTACTGACATGATAACATATAAGTTATTTTTAATTGTCAATCAAAATCATCTAAGATACAACTTCAAAAGAGTAACCAATAACTCAAATAACAAGTTCAAAACAATTAACTTATTTAGTTAAATATTTTTCTTTACATTTACCTCTGTGGATTGACATTATAGATCACAGCACTGAGAAACCATTTCAACTTTTTTCTTGCTAGGAGCATGTGTGAAAACTATCTGTAATTAAGCTGCTGCCCCTACATCCCATTCTTGGGAATCACTATGACCTTATAGCTTTATTATTCTTTTTTTTTTTTTTTTTTTTTTTTTGAGTTGGAGTCTCACTGTCGCCCAGACTGGAGTGCGGCGGCCGCTCCCGGCCACCGCAGCCTCGACCTGCTGGGCTCCGGCGATCCTTTCGCCTCAGCCTTCCAAGTAGCTGGAACTACAGGCCCGCGCTACCACGCCCGCCTAATTTTTTTTTTTTTTTTTTTGATTTATTGTAGAGATAAGGTCTCTACAGGCGGGTCTCGAACCCACGGGCTCAGGCAATCCACTCACCTCAGCCTCCCAAGGCGCGGGATTACAGGCTGAGCCATGGAGCCCGGCTAGCTTTATTATTCTTAATTGTCATGTAACTGGCTGCCCTTATCTCTCTAGTTACAGCTCGTCTGGATTCAGGACAGCAGTATAGTTAGTCGTGGTCTAAGCAAGGGTCAAGTCTAATTTAAATCTTTCATTATGTTCAATTCTCTGCTTTGTGTTTTGATCCCAATTGTTACAATTCTCTCTGAAAGGAAACAAATATCAGTTCTGCTTTCTTAAATGTACTTTCATGTAAGAAACCCACAAGGACACAGAAAGGAAGATGTATTAGTCAAGGGCTAACTAGGAAACAGAAACACAGCCTGCAACATGAAGCCCCTATAGACTATTCATATAGAAGAAAAAGAAGGGGCAAGGGAGCACAGGTTTCCAATAATGAGAAGTAGAGTCAATCTAATTGGAGTTCTTTATAACAACACAAGCACCTGAGCAACCCGTGGGCTGACCAAGTTTGTTTTCTTCTTTGAGCCATATGAAGGCTATAACAGTTCTAACTTGAACTCTTTCCTCAGGCACAGGGATATTGCTTCACTGGCAAAGAGTAAAGATTGATTGCATGCTGGAAAGTACCTCTGATAAAACACAATAATGAAGCACTTCCTCTAGTGAATATAATACATGAAACTCCAGTGGGAATCTTTTTCTTGGAGAAAAAAAAAATGTTGATGACCAATCATCCCACTGGGATAAAATCAATTTAACTAAATTTTACAATGGGGGAAGCAGCTATGCACCTAAATGTTTTGTAAATATACTGTGATCAACAGCTTTTGTGTAAATGCCTGCAATACCTCTGGGCTAGAGAGCAAATGTGAGGAGAGCAATTGCTTTTAGTTAATGTACTCTATTGGACTGTATCATTGGGTGAATGTCTCTGAGAAGTGGAGCTCAGAACCAAACTCTAAACCAAAAATTATTATCAAAAATAAGAAAGTAATAATATGTAGACAGAAATTCTGGTTAAATGTTGATGTTCCAAGCTAAAATTTCAGAACACTCTACTGTGTCATAAATAACTTCTGGCAAATAGTCACTATGAAAATTTTCATAGAACACAGAAATTATTTTCAAAGAGCATAAGTACAGAAGAGACACAACATAAGTTACCTTCTTGTCAGTATCCAGGAGCCCCTTTTAAATCTTGAATAATATTCTATATCACCTATTATAAACATCACACAACATTAAGGAAAATAATAAAGAAAAACTTAATTCTTTGGATTATCTATGATTAACAATTGGACTGGTGTGACTGAGTACTATGTTGAAGTGTGCATATGAATGATAAATATTATGCACACACACAAGCATATTCCTGTGCCTGACAAGATCTGGTTAGGTACACTATAGTGCTTAAATAAGATAGTTGTATTAATTAAAAATAAAACACAGTCAAGTATTTTATAAATGTACAAAACTATTAAGTGAATGTAACTGTCAATGCTTTTAATCAATTAAGTTTGTTTTTTAAAATTAATTGGATTCTATTTAACTCTTTAATTCTCAGTAAATGTTTACTTATAAGTAAATAAATTAGATCTGCTTACTTTTCTCAGTAGTATATTTTCTCATTAAATTAAATTACTAATTTATTCTCATTAAGCTTGAGATCTGGTTCTCTAATTCAGGCAGTCTTTTCTGTTGACTTAGAAATGGGAACCCAACTATGTTCAATACTACTCTTAAGACTGAGTGAAGTAAAGTGATAGTAATCCTTACATAAAATTTCTATCACAAAACTGTGAATGAATTTGAAAGTCAAAAAAAAAAGAATGAAAGCAACATTTCATAGTATCTTTCTTGGATAAAGACTGACCTCATGTGTTAGAAACCTGATAAAATTGAGTTGAAACATTTTTTTAACAAAAGTATTATCAACAAAACCCATGATTTATAAATAAATATGTGATAAAAATTCAAGGAGTGAACTGAGGAAACCATAAGCAAAGTGAAATATTTTTAAAAATATAAAGCCATAATCCAAGAAAGACCCTTTCAAAAACAATTGCCAAATAGCCTCATTTTACATTTGTATATTAATATTAAAGCCTGAGCAATCATTTCATTTAAAAAAAAGCGCCACAAAGAAACCGGGTACACCTCATCAACAAGGGCACATGCATAATTAACATTTGTATATCTAACCCTAAACTGTACCTCACATCTCTAAAATAAAAAGAAATTCATGCTTTAAAAAAGAAACCCACGGGTTCATTTGTTTGTTAGGACTTTTATAAACTGAGTCATATGAAAGACGAATTAATTTATTTTATTAGTATTATACTGATAAATCTTGCTATTGCAGTAGCTAAAATGTATATGTAACACAAATAAACATTACAACTACAATGTGAACAACAGAATTATAAAACATAAAAAGAATAGCCTCACTGAGCAGACATTACCAACTTAACAGCATGAAAAAATAAATGTGTTAAGCTACTATAGCTTATGTAGACACTGTAAACTAATTTTAAAAAATCAAAGTCACTAATTTGGGCAATAATAAAAGGTTAGAAGAGCAAACAGCAGTCCCTCCTTATTCATGGGAAATATACTACAAGACCTCCAGGAAATGCCTAAAACCAAGGATAATACTGAACTCTTATGTTTTTTTGCTGTATGGCAACAGGCATGTAGCACATACTGTATGGATACGCTGGACAAAGGGATGGTTTACGTCCCTGGCAGGAGGTAGCAACAGCACAAGATTTCACCATGCTACTCAGAATAGCACACAATTTAAAACTTATGAAGTGTATTTCAGAATCTTCCATTGAACAGTTTCAGACCATGGCTGACTGTGGGTAATTAAAACCTAGGAGACCAAAACCATAGATAAGGGAGAATTATTGTATTCCCCTAATTCAGTTATTGCTACATTAGGAGTTTAAAAATAAATTGTTTTAAATACTATTTTAGTTGTACAATGTGTTAACTTAAATCATTAAACAACCCTTAAGAGATCAGCAGGGGGAAAAAGAAAAATGAAGAGCAAACATAGTTATTAATCTTAACATTCAGCATTGGCACTCAGGTAGAAAAAAGGGTCAGAAAGTTTTAAAGTAAGACATATTTTCATAAAATTATTTTTCATTATTATGCTACTGAAAGAACATATAAGTGGATCACAACTAACGAGTTATGAGAAACTCTGTACATTATGACGAATATTTTTCTAATTAATTTTTTTAAGTTTTTCTTTAGTTATATGCCAAGCACTCCTCCTCACACAATCCTAGAGGCAGGTAGATACTATTATTATCTTCATT
Source organism: Tarsius wallacei (assembly GCA_963574415.1). Lineage (NCBI taxonomy): Eukaryota > Metazoa > Chordata > Mammalia > Primates > Tarsiidae > Tarsius > Tarsius wallacei. The sequence goes on from CAUYQG010130260.1 coordinate 13,784, forward strand.
TTGCAGATGAGAAAACCAAGGCAGACAGATTAGGTGATTTGCCCAAGGTCATACAATCAGCAATCATACCATTAGCTTTGAAGACAGCAGTAAATGGTTTGCTGTCCTTGGCAAACTTCTAAGAAAACAATCAATGAATAGATTACACCAGACCCAGATAATCATTACTTATACTCTCAATACCCAATTTTTATCTCAACTCTTAACTGCTGAAAGGCTAAAAGGTATTAAAAACATGGTCATCCAACAAAAAACCCTTTCATAATACTATACTCACTGGGTCATATTCACCAGGGAATGTTTCAGAGTTGAATGAATTTAAGAACATATTTTCCATATCTCAGAATATCACTCAAGCACCTATAATTAATCAGAAATAAATGAAATAATAATCTATGACAAAACAGCAGTATCACCCCTGAAGTAGTAAAATAGTTGTTCTTCCTTTAGAATAAGGTATTCTAAACTAATCAGTTGTTTGAAAATTTAAAAGATAAGAACGTTCATCTTTCATTTATAGTCTCTGAATAAACAAAAAAAGGAAGGCAAAAATTGAGTTAGCTGCATGAATGAACATTCTTTCAGTAACTTAGGTCAAATCGACTGAAAAAAATCAATTTTGTTTTCCTTTAAAAAACATTTCATATTTTCAACCATAAGCACTTTTAAAATATGTGCTTTTTAAAAAGTTCTTTAAATATGATTATGGTCCAAAAATATATCACAAGTTTTGTTTTGCTGTCTGCTACCTTCTTAAGAACTCTGTTTTTAAAAACAATGTCAACAACAAAATTCAACCAAATCCACACCCAACATATCCAAGCATTAGGTTACTTTTTGTATACTGAACAACTGAAGCAACAATAAGATCTAATGTAGCACCAGAATTAATATTATTAATTAATAAACACATCTTTAAAAGACAAACAATTTAAAAAAGAAATATGTATCTACTCTAACTTAAGTATAAAATTTTTATATGGCATATAATAAAAATCAACTTTCCATCAAAAGTTCTTCGCTTAATAGTAATTTCAAATAAGGTCTTCTTGACCACCAATTAAAATCATTTGAACTGATCTCAATAAACTCACACTAGATCTGTGACATTATATTGATGAATTTATGGCATTTCTAAGGTTTGTAATCCTATTACACGTAAAAATAAGTTGTTATTTATTTATTTTTTGAGTTGGAGTCTCACTCCGACGCCCAGGCAGGAGTGCAATGGTATTCTCACAGCCACTCCAGTGACCCTTCTGCCTCAGCCTTCCAAGTAGCTGGAACTACAGATGCGTGCTACCATGCCCAGCTAATTTTTTTTTGTTGTTTTATTTATCGTAGAGACGAGGTCTTGCTAAGTTGCCCAGGCTGGTCTCAAGCCTGTGGCCTCCTAAAGTGCTGGGATTACAGGCTGAGCCACCGAGTCCAGCCATAACTTGCTATTTTTGACATTTCAGACTCTAGTCTATTCAATTGAACTGTAAATTAATATTATATGTTAATACATATTATTATTATCCTGAGTATTTTCCATGTTCTTATATATACTAAAAAGTATAATGTTGAATGCATAATTTTATTACGTTAGATTAATATCATTTCTAGCTTTTTAACCCTTTAAAGGTTTTTTATTATTATGGAAATTTTCAAATATAAATAAAAGTATTGAGAATAGTATAATAAGCCTTCATGGCTCATAACCTAGTTCAATTATCAATATTTTGCTTTTTTTTCCCCAGAGACAGGGTCTTGCTCTGTCTCTCAAAGTGCAGTATCTCTGGAGTGCAGTGGCATGACCATAGTTCAGTCTAGCCTCAAATTACTGGGCGCAAGGAATCCTGCCACTTCACCTCATAAGCAGTTGCGACTTTGCCCAGCTGATTTTTGAAGAATTTTTATTTTTATTTTTTTTAGAGACAGGGTCTCACCATGTTGCCCAGGTTGGTCTCCAACTCAAGCAATCATCTCACCTCAGTATCCCAAGCAACCATGCCCAGCCCTATATTTTTCACACTTTTGTTTCTTTTATTGGCCTATCCAATTTTGTCTTCTCCTTCTCTTTATCTCTTTATAACATTTTAAATCAAATCCCTAATATTGTGTCATTTCACCAGTAAATATTCAAGTATATGTCTCTCGCTGATAAAACTTAAAATCTAATAAATATGCTACTATTATCCTTGACATAATTAACAACAACCCCTTAATATAATCAATGAGCACTTCATATTCAAGTTTTCTCAACAGTCTCAAATATGTATTTTTAATTCTGTTAGTGTTAGGATCCAAGCAAAATCTCCACATTACATTTAGTTGTTTTGTCTTAAGTCTTGTCTATAATGATGACTATTTGTTTTTTCCTACAATGTTTTCCTGGGGAAAACTGGGTCATTTGCCTTAAACAAATCTGAATTCCGTTGATTGACTTTTTGTGGTGTCATTTAACATGCTGCTTTAATTCCATATTTCCTGTGAAAGGGTAAATATAGGAGCAAATACATAGAGGCAAATTAGAAGCATCTGTTCACACCTTTACTCATTCTTAATTTTTTTATTGAGTTTTGAGCGTTCTTTATATATTTTAGGAGTAACTTTTATTACAGCACATTGTTATAATTGTTCTATTTTATTATTAGTTATTACTGTTAATAGATTACTGTGCCTAATTTGTGAATTAAACTTCATCATAGATATATATAGGTAGGCAAAATAACAGGATATAAAAGGTTTGGTAGTAACCACAGTTTCGGGTATCTACTGGAGGTGGTGGAACATACTCCCCCCATGAATAAGAAGGAACTACTGTATATGCCAAAGAGCAGATGATTTTTAATTTTGATAAAGTCCAATGTATTAATTTGTATTAAATTATTCGCTTACCAATTATGTTGATACTTTTGATATCCTATCTAACAAATTTTTAGCCCATGGTCACAACAGTTTTCTTCTACATGTTCTTCTAGAACTATTTTTATTGAGTTAAAATTTACTTCCCATAAGGGTTAGCCTTATAAAGTATATAGTTCAGTGGTTTTAGTACATTAACTGACTTGTACAACAATCTCCAATATCTAATTTCAGAACATTTTCGTCAAACCAAAAAGAAACCTAGTATGCATGCATGTATTCTGGACTTTTCACATAAATGAAATCATACAAAAAAAATGGCCTTTTGTGACTAGCTTCTTTCATTAGCATAATACTGCAAAGGCCATTTTGTAGAATGTTTCAGAACCCCATTCCTTGGTACAACTGAATAATATTCCACTGTATGAATATACCACATTTTGGTTATACATTCATCAAATGACAGGCATTTAGGTTGTTTCCATATTTTGACTATTGTGAATACTGCTGCTGTGAGCACTTGTATACAAGTTTTGTTTAAAACCTGTTTTTAATTATTTTGGTTCTACACTTAGAATTGAAATTTCTGGGTTATATGGTAATTCTATAGCTAACTTTCTGAGGAACTGCCAAACTGTTTTCCACAGCAGCTACATCATTTTTTATCTCCACTATCAATATGCGTACATAGGTTCCAATTTTTCCACATCCTTGTCAACACTTACTATTATTCATCTTTTGATTATAGCCATCCTACTAGATGAGAAATTGTACTTTACTGGGAAGTCTGAGTCCTCCAACATTGTTTTTTTCTTTTTTGAAATTGTTATGGTTCTTGAGGTCCTCTACAATTCAATAATAATTTCAGGATCAGCCTTTTCATTTTTGAAAAAAGAGCTGCGGAGACTTTTACAGGGATTCCACTGAATTTATAAAGTGTTTTGAGTAGCATTGCCATCTTAACAATATTATTTCAATCCATGACTAGTACCTGTCTTTTCATTATTTAGGTCTTTAATTCACTTCTGCAATAATTTGTGGGTTTTCAATGTGCAAGTCTTGACAACCTTGATTAAATTTACTCACAAATATTTTACTCTTTTTTGTATTAATATAAATTGTTTTCTTAATTTCATTTGCAAATTTTTCACTGCTAGCATACAGAAATACAACTTTTTAAATACTTCTTTTTAAAATATTTTTCTTTAATTTTTTAACTGGCAAATAAAATTTTTACATATTTATGGTGTATAATATTAAGCTTTGATAAATGCATACCTTATCAAGTGGCCAGATCAGGCTAATTAACATATATATTACCTCACATACTGACCCTTGTGATAGACCATTTAAAATATATTCTCTTTTCAGTTTTCAAATGCTTATTAATAGTGTAGTTACTGTGATGTATGAGGAGGGACCAAAAAACCCCGGTATTTATTTATTTAAAAAATGTGTATTCACAATAGCAAAAACATGAAACCAACCATGCTGCCTATCAAAAGAGAACTGGATAAAAAAATATGGTACATACACACAATGGAATATTACGTATTCATAAAGAAGGACAAAATTATGAACTTCGTAGCAACGTAGATGGACTTACAGTCTATAATACTGAGTGATCTATCACAGAAACAAAGAACTGAGTACCACATGTTCTTATTCATAAGTGGACCTTGAATAATTATCATAATACTGTAAGAAAGGGATTGGCAATAGTGGGAAACTGCCAGGGAGTGGGAGTGGCAGTAGTGGGAAACTGCTAGGGGAGGGAGGGAGTCATACCTCACCAACAAGAGTACCTGCCTAAGGAACATTTGTATATCTAACCCTGAATTGTACCCCACATCTTTAAAATAAAAAAATTTTTAAATTTGTATTTATTCTTACATGTTTAAAATTTAGTCACCTTCAAAGTACTCTCCATTTGATGCAATACACCTATTAAGATGTTTTTTCCACTCCTCAAAACAATTTTTGAACTTGTCAATATTGATGGCTTTTAGTACTTCTGCCATTTCTTTGTTTCACCTCTTTTACACTGACAAAACATTTTCCTTTGATGACTTGTTTTCATCCAGGGAAACAAACAAGAGTGCTCGGGGTGAGATCAGGTGAATATGGAGGGTGGGGCACTGGGGTCTTACTGTTTTTTGGTCAAAGGCTGTAGAACACTCAGTGTGGTGTGGGCAGGTGCACTCATAAATCATCCATCATGAAATGGGCAAACATGTTGAAAGAGTCAAAAAAAAAAAAAATCACTGAAGCCAAATGCAGCTTCTCACAATAACACTAACTGGTACACTGATGCTGATGGGTCCCTAAAACAGTTTCCTAGTGGAAGGAAGCTTGTACTACAAAAGGGCTCACCCCACAATAAGTAATTATTTGGTGGGGGGAGTCCCCCCTCATACAACAGATCTCTTGAACTTATTCTTCCTAACTGAAATTTTGTGTTCTCTGACCAGCGACTCCCCAATCCCCTCCCTCCTACCTTCTGCTTAATGAGTTTGACTTTTTAGATTCTACATGAGAGAGATTGTGCAGTAATCTTCTTTCCATGCCTTAGCATAACATTCTCCAGGTTCATCCACGTTGCTGCAAATTTCTTTTTTAGGGATGATACCATTATGTACATATACCACATTTTCTTCATCCATCTGTTGATGGACACTCAGGTCTATTGTGAATAGTGCTGCAATCAACAGGAGAGTGCAGACATCTCTTCAACATACTGATTTTTGTATCCTTTGAATATATACCCAGCATAGGGATTATTGGATCATATAGTAGTTCTATTTTTAATTTTTTGAGGCATTTCCATGCCATTTTCCATAATGGGTATACTAATTAACATTTCCCATGAACAGTGCATGAACAGTGTACTAGGGTTCCCTTTTCTCCATATCCTTGCCAATATCCTCTTCTTTTTGATAATAGCCATTCTGACAAGTACAATACCTCATTATGGTTTTAGTCTGCATTTATCTGATGTTTAGTGATACTGAAAAATGTTTTTCATATATGTGATAACCATTTGTACATCTCTTTCTAAAAATGTTTATTCAAGTCCTTTGTTCAATTTTTTTTCATAAGGTTATTTGTTTCCTTACTATAGAGCTGGGTTCCTTAAATATTTCGGATATTAACCCCTTTATCAATATGGTTTGCAAATATTTTCTTGCATTCCATAGGTTGTCTTTTCACTCTATTGTTTCCTTTGCTGTGCAAATACAACTGATTTTGTATGTGTTAATCTTGTAACTATGATTTATTTTTGTGTGCCTAATCAACTTGCATTTCTAGGATAAACCCCACTGGGCCATAATATATTATCTTCTTAAAATATCATTAGATATAATTTCCACACTTTTGTTTAGAATATTTGCATCGTATTCATGAAAGATAGTGATATGTAATTTTCTTTACTTGCAACATAATTAAGTATTTTTATGAGAAATGATTGCCTCATTTCTAGTAGAGCTGTGTTAAATTGATATTATTTCTTCCTTAAGTATTTGGTAAAACTCACCGGTGCAGCCATATGGGCTTGGATTGTTTGTGGGAAGGTTTTAACTACAGATACAGTATCTTTAAGAAATACAGGGCTATTAACGTCATCTATTTCTTTGAGTGAGCTTTAGCAGTTTATATCTTTCAAATAAACTTTCCATTTCATCTAAACTGTTCATAATATTCCCTTCCTTTTAGTATCTGTAGAATCTGTAGATTTGTCAATACTCTAAACCATGATATTAGCAATTATAGTTTCTCTTTTTTTATCAGTCTGACTAGAGATTTGTTAATCTATCTTATCAAAGATCAGCTTTTTGTTTCATTCATTTTCTGTCTTCTTTTTGTTTTCCATTTCATTTGTTTTCACTTTAATCTTTTACTATTTACTGTTTACTGCTTCTTCTTCTTACTTTGATTTCAATTTGCTCTGTTTTGAGTTTCATAAAATGGAAGCTGAGGTCACTGATTTGAAATCTTTCTTTTGTTCTCATGTTGGTGTTTAGTTACATTAATTTCATCTAAGTAGTACTTTAACAGCATCACTCTAAATCTGATGCACAGTGTTTTCATTTTCAATCACTTCAAAATACTTTCTAATTACTCTTTTGATTTCTTCTTTACTTTGGGTTACTTAGGAATGTATGAGCAAGGGGGTTCCCCACAGATCTCTGGGATCCTCTGCCACTACTCTGTCCTCTGAAATTTGACTGCCTTTGTCTTCTGGCCTTTCTGTTCTGTCTTGTCAACTCAAACAGTTGGCTATGTTTTACCTGAGTTACTCTTTCCTGTGTTGCAGTTTGGAAACTCTTTCAATGCAGTAAACTAAGACAATCATACTCCTCTTGTTTGTTTCTTATATCTTAGAGATCACTGTCCTTTTTGTCTGATATCCAGTATCTTGAAAACCAGGTTTCACATATTTTTGTCTGGAGTTTTAGGTTGTTTTATAAAAGAAAGTTAATCTGGTCCCTGTTACTCTACCTTAGCTGGAAGAAGTCCAGCTTGGTTTGGTTTATGTCATTAAGAATACATGCTTTTTATATATTTAATTTGTTTAATACGCTGCAGCTATTTTCCTTTTTGATGCTCAAAGTATCCCGATTTAAATCAGTGGGAATCACTTCCTGTTGGTTTTTTTAGTCCTTTAACAAGTTTCTTCTAGTGGCAGATGATATTCAGGCACCACAGTCTACAGACCAAAGGTTAACTACCTATTGGCATTTCCTGAACTTGTTTTAAAAAGTAGGAAAGAGAAGGAGGTAGAGAGATTTTATATTTACAGTCAGGTACACCGCAGTGAAAATAGTACACCAATATTGGAGCAGACCCAATTCTGCCACATACAAGTCACAACCACTCTTAACTATTAAATGCAAGTCTCAAAAGTTCTTATCTTTGCTTCATAAATCTCAATCTCTAAGTTTCCAAACACAATCCTGTAAACCTGACTTTACCTTCTCAACCTATTTGCATTTCTGGATTCTCATTCACATAGTTGTAGCAGCTTAGAAAGAAAGCCCAATATTGTTTGCTATTAGCAGACTATTTCTAAGTAAAAAGGGTGTGCCATCAGTAAATGTTACGAAGTAAATAGATCAGGTAAGACTCAGAGTATAAAAATAAAATTAAATCCAAGGGATCACTGTAATCGGATATCAATGTCCTTCTATCTATTCCCAAACCTCTGTCTTCTTGCCCTGGTTTTTAACAATCTAAGATGTCACAAATCCCCTATTACCCTTTATAATTTACTGAAGACTGGCATTTCTTAGTTTCCATGAGAAACCCTCACAGTCCCTGTTCAAGGTCAATGATTTCTAAATTCATAGATTCTTCAGAGTGCAAGAAACTCTAGATCTAGAGATAGATCATCTAACTCAGGAGTAGTTGCAAAGACAGAAAACTAAGGCACAGAGATTTTAAGCCACTTGCCTCAAAAAGCAAATTTAGAAAGTCAGAGACTTTAAAAAAGCATGTTTTCCTTAATCATGTAAAAAGTAAACATATTTAGGATGATAGCTCTCAATACTCTGTATCTCACATCTCCCTAATCATTTTCTTAAAATTTGTGTACTATTATGATAGTAAGGAATATAAAACTTCATTAAGGGTATTTATATATTTATAAATATTTTGTGAATGTTACATTAATTGGTATGAAAACACTACCAAAATACAAATACTTTAAACCAAAAGTATTATTTTTTTTAAAAACCTGCAGGTTTTCCAGTGATAAAACAATGAAAATAGCTTTGTAAAACCTACACGTGATTAAAACATCATCCTGCCTTTACTTAAATCCAGAATACTAAGTAGTATCAGTTGCTCAGTTGCACAAACCACTATTCTCATCAAACCAGACTCTGCTGAGGAACAAAAACGTTCCTCAAAACTTTGTGGACTATCTCTAATATGAGTCCAGTAGATTCCGACTGATGACAGGCCAAACCAGCAAGCCTTGCCTAGAATATCCAGAAGAACCTTCTTAGCAAATTGAGCTTTCCAATGTGGACATTTGCTGTTGCTGCTATTTTGTCACAGGGAATAATTCTGATATTTGAAGTACCTGTGTACCATAATTTCTGGCCATCTCAAAATGGTCAGGGAAGTACTAACTGATCTAATAAGTCTTGTTTTATCTTTAATGAGTACAATTTTGAGTGATCATAAAAATCCCACATATGGTCATTACAACACTTGTTGTGTACAATCTGTTCATCCAAAGGCATTTTTACTCTACACCATAAACAGCATTAGATGTGAGCAGAAAAACATTCATCTACCAGGATGTTCAGGCCAAGGTTATAGGAAATGAATAAAAAATTATGGTTGCATATGCTCTTCATTACACTAAGATATTCTGTTGAGCAATAATTGAGAATAACAGGCCTACCCCCTCTTCTAGCTTTAGGCTCTGACCCGCAAAACACAATTAAAGCTGATCAGTCATTTAAAACATAATACACCATAGGCTCTCTTTCAGATATACTAGACTAGAAGAGTGATTTGAATTTTTTAAATCAAAGTTTGCTAATTTTCTAGCAAGTTCGATGCTATAGCATCTATTTTAATATTAGTAGCTAACACTTAGTAGTTACTATGATCTCAATACTGAGTCAAGTACTTTACATGTTACCTTATTTAATATCCTAAAAAATAATTTGCCCACTTAGCTAATAAGTGTCAGAGCCAAGAAGAAACCTGAGTTGACAACGGAGCCCAGAATCCTGTCCACTCTGTGACCCTATCATAGTCCTAGGTAACTTGTAAACATTTTTTCTTTTCCTAGGGACCAAAGAAATACATTATGTTCCACTAAACTATAAACCCAAAGAGATCTGAAGAGATCAAGCCCAGAGAGACCTAGGATCTTACTTGGTTTGTTTCAGCATTGTGCTGCCAACACAGCAGTTTTCTAGTAGTTGTAAAATGAAGGAAGGTTGAAGGAAAAGGTTACTCAACTATTTAGTGGGAAAAGACAAGACTCACACTCATGCTCTAAGTAGTATAGGGTAGAATTAAAATCTATGCAGTAACAACTTTCATATATACAGGTAAATTTTATAGTAGCCACTTTTTCCTTTACATAGATGTAAAAATTAGCTTCTAATTATTTTAGAGCTCTGGAAAGCAGTAGAGATGGCACATCAGTGAGAGATTACAAAAGAGCTGATATTTTTATCACTACTAAAAATATAAGACTTCATATATTTGGTATATTAGTGAACTCTCCGAGCTATAAGGTCAATTTTTTACTTATAGCTACCTCTATTTTCACCTACATATTCAGCTTTAATCATATGCACATACCATATTCACTTTTTAAAGCCAAATATTCATAGGACTTAGTGATATATGATCAGTTAAAATTCAATCAAAATATCTTCTAAGCACAATACATGAAGTTAACATTTAAATTCCTGTCACATTTATTTCTTTGATGTATATATTTCATGGCCACTAGTAATGAAAAAGCAAAAAGGTAAGCTTCTTGTTTAAATGAGTGCCCCACTTCAGAAAGGACAAGTCTGGTATTTCCTTAAATTCATTTTAACTTTATCAAACACTCGTAGACTTTTATAGTGGTCTGACTATTCCTTATTCAAGTAAGTTTTACAACTCCAGGGCCCATATTTCTGAGTGATACTCAGAAATATTAAGGAATAGTAGTCATGGTACCCACCTTGGTTAGGTGAATTACTCCTTTAGAAGTGACTGAACAACCCATGAAGCCAACATACTGAAGTTCAGGACAGTGCTCAGCAAATGCTTTCACTGACTGATCTGTCACCTAGGAAAGAGACATGAAGAAAGTTATTCCAGCGATATTCCAGTGCACTCAAGGATTTGGCTCCTGAAAATTCCCTCACCCCCACCTTGCACCGTTATTATTTTTCTTTCCATTGGCTTGTTTGAATCAGCATACAAACATGATATAATATCTTCTGGATTAAAAAAAAAAAAAATCCTCCTTTGACTCCACATCCATTTCTATCTATCATGCCATGGTTTTGTACTTCTTCATAAAAAATGCTTCAAAGAGATGTTGACACTGGCTACCTTCACTCCTTCATCTGCTCAACTCCCTCCCCCCTTCTCTGTGTGTGTATGTGTGTTTATGTATATGTGTGTGTGTGTGTGTGTGTGTAAAATTGACATTTAATTCACATACCATCAAATTCACCCTTTCAAAGAATATAATTCAGTATATTCACAAGGTTATGCACCATTAACAATACCTAATTCCAAAACATGTTCACCACCCCCCAAAAAGCCCCATGTCCATTAGCAGTCACTTCCCTATTCCTCACAGCCTCCAAGCCTGGCAATTCATATCTAAACACTGTATACAAAGAGACCCATATAAATTGTGACTGTTTGTAACTAGCTTCTTTCACTTAGCATATTGTTTTCGGGGTTCATCCATGTTGTAGTATATATTGGTACTTAGTTCCTTTTATCACTGAAAAATATCCTACTGTATGGGTATACCACACTGTTACGAGTTGAATTTGTGTCCCCTAAAATTCATATTTTGAAGTCCTAATGCACAGTACCTCCGAATGTGACCTTATTTGGAAATAGGGCTGTACAGATATAAATAGTTAAGTCAGGATGAAGTCATAGTAGAGTGGCCCCCAATTCATCACAACTGATATCCTTATAAAAAGGTATAATGGAACATAGATGCACACTCAGGAAGAATGCCATGTGAAGACTGGAGTTCTGTTGCCACAAGCCAAAGATGATGCCAAAGGTTGCCCCCAAAATCTCAGAAGCTAGGAGAGAGGCCTGAACAGATCTTTTCCTAGAACCTTCAGAAGGATGATAGCAAAGTAGCCCAGTTAACACCTTGATTTCAGACATCCAGCTTCCACAACTGTGACACAACACATTTCTGTTGTTTAAGCCACTCAGTTTGTGGTACTTTGCTACAGCAATCCAATATACACATTTTCCATTCTCTCTTGAACCCACTAATCAAGCTTTTATCCCTCTCATTCAACTGTCACCATCCTATCAAATTAAATGACCAATTTAAATTCTCATCCAAGTCTTTCAGCAGCATCTGACATAGTGAGTTGATGATTCTTCTTGAAACAATTCATTCATTTGCTTCTAGTACACCACATTATACTGAATTTCCTCCTTCTTTACTTTTGACTCATTGTCTCTTGGCTTTTCTTTCCTATCTTACTTTATTCCCTAGGTATCAAATCTAATCTCATGGCTCTAAATAACTCCCCTAGTCACTCTCTGTTACTTACCCTTCTTTGATTTTCTTCCTAACACTTATCACTACCTGATTATATTACACATTTATTCATTTACTAGTTTCTCTGTCTTCCCCATCTCTCAGAATAATATGCCCCCCTTTCCCCTCCACTAGAGTAACCAACCATAATGGACAGTCTCAGTCATAGTATTGAAAGTCTCATGACTCAAAAAACACCTCAGTCAGATAGACTGGGAGAGGTGACCATCTTAACTGGGTGATCATCCACACAGCCTCACTCACATATCATCAGTACCTAGAATAATCCCTGGCACCTAATAGAAATAAATTGAGTTTTTAAATAAATAAGTGAATGTTTTTTCTTTATCTCTCTTGATACATCCATTATACTTTTTCTTCTACTTTATTTTATTTATTTTCAGATCAAGGGTACAGTTATATTATTTTAAAATACTCATTTTTAAAAATTTCATTACACTAGTGGCTTTATTTTCTATGATATAGTTGGTGTGTCTTATGAAATCTTTAAAAAGGGGGCAAGGGGAGGAAGGCACCTTTTTACACCAGTGGCTCTTAACTCTGATGTTTGCCATGGTTAATTTTTTATGTCAACTTGAATATGCCATTGGTGCCTGGACATTTGGTTAAACATTATTATGAGTATGACTGTGAGAGTGTTCTGTGCAAGATTAACAACTAAATTGGAAGACTGAATAAAGCAGATTGCCTTCTCCAATCTAAATGGACTTCATTCAGTCCACGGATGGCCTGAAAAGAACAAAAAGCTGATATAAGGGAGAACTGGTATTCTCTCTGCCTGCCTTCTCCTGCTTTTGACTCAGATTTGGATTGGAACTTACACCATTGGCTCTCCTAGTTCTTAGGCCTTCAGACATGGACTAGAATTTAAACCATTATCTTTCATGCTTCTCAAGCCTTCAGACTTGGATGGGAACTATACCGTTGGCTTTCTGGGTCTTTAGATTACCAAATGTAAATCTTGGGACTTCTCAGTCTCCATAATCCTGTAAGCCAATTTCTTACAATAATCATAGATAGATAGAAAGGTAGGTAGGTAGGTAGGTAGGTAGGTAGGTAGATAGATAGATAGATAGATAGACAGACAGACAGACAGACAGACAGACAGACAGACATAAATAGACAAATGAGAGAGAAAATTTCCTAATGGCTTTGTTTCTCTGAAAAACCCTAACTAATACAATGTGTATTACAATCCCCTGAGTTTCATTAAAAACTCAGAGCTAAAAAGAGTAGGGCCCAAGGATCTGTATTTATAACAAGCCCCCAAGTGACTCTTAGGCATGTGGAAGTTTGAGGCCCCAGTGCTGCAAAAAAATTATAATGCAGCATTTGGTATTTCTGCTTTAAATGAATGGCAGAATAAAATTCTTTTTTTGTCTTTCCTACCTCCAAAAAATTTCCATGTATAAAATTATCTTCTTGTAATTGTGCTAAAATTGTCTTCATGATTTCACAAAGATGTAGCTTATAAAAGAAACTCCAAATATTCTCTATCATATGCTTAATTTCAGATTCCCTTTCCTCACAGTTAAGTCAACAAGTTTAACATCTTTGTTGGTTTTTCTTTTTTTTTTTTTTTTGAGTTGGAATCTCACTCTGTCGCCCAGACTGGAGTGCACTGGCCGCTCCCGGCCACTGCAGCATCAACCTGCTGGGCTCCAGCAATCCTTCCGCCTCAGCCTTCCAAGTAGCCAGAATTACAGGCGCGCACTACCACGCCCGGCTAATTTTTGATTTATTGTAGAGATGAGGTCTTGCCCAGGCAGGTCTCGAACCGAGGGCTCAGGCAATCCACTCACCTCGGCCTCCCAAAGCGCGGGATTACAAGCTGAGCCACCAAGCCCGGCCTTTGTTGGTTTTTCAAACAGTAGCTACTTACATCTGTTTTGCAATAGCTTTAATATAGGTGACTCTTTTTGTTTCTTCCTTATCTATGCTGAACAGATATTGGGAAAAAAAGATATGTGAGTAGCATTAATTCTAAAACAATCATAAGAACGTTTTCCTGAAATAATGAAACCAACAGCATCCATGGTATGACTGATAAAAGATTAATTCTGCCCTCAAAAGTAAAGTATGCTTAGGCATAATAAGAGTTAGGGTGCCACTGATAAATTAAAAATGGGCTTTCCTGACACTTACCTTTCTAAAGGCATTATGTTAACAAAGAATCTTTAAGGCACTAAAATTGCCAGAAGCTTCAATGAAACTCAATCACTATTAAAAACAAAAAAGGGTAACAGAGTTAAGTACATGGTCAGTTGGTTAAACACCCTGCTTAGTGTCAATCTCACATCAAGTATTTCCTACAACCATCTTCAAGAAGGGAAGTGGAATTCATATAAGGATTAAGTACACAAGACAACTAGGTCTAAGGGGCCAGAGCTTTCAGAGAAAAGAAATAGGGTTTTAAAATTCGCTTGTGGATCTTTCTCAAGCAATCAGAATAAGACAGCTCAGAGGAGCCTCCAACATCATTAAGTCCTAGAAAGTGAGACAGGAGTAAGTTGTTAGTATATAGAAACACTCTTATTAGGCTTGGGTATGTCTTAGGAGACTAGTTAAAGAGTCTTGAAGATTTGGGTGGCATTCAGCTCCACTTTCGAGGATAGAAGATTGGTTAGGGATCTGGGACAGAAGGTCTGGCAGAAACACAGTGTAGACTGGGAAGCCAGTACCAGTGGGCGCCGGCTTCTCTGGGACTCTGGAGTCTGACTGCCTACTTTCAAATCTCAGCTGGACCACTTACTAAGTTGTGTGATTTTGAGCAAGTCATTTTTTTCTCTATATACTTTGTTCCTTCTATAACATGGAGAAAATAAAGCATCCACCTCACAGGGTAAAATACGAGGGTAAAATAAGACGATGCATGTAAAATGTTTTGAACAGTGCATGCCATGTTGTAATTGTTCAATAGATTTTAGCTATTACTATTATAATCATCCCAAGTTCCCCTTTCTTCTGTATACTGATTCTTAGTCAAAACTAAGGAGTTGACATGTATAAGAGAATATTGTTTAAAAAGTGTAGTGAAAGCATTCTGGTTTATTCTCCTGGTTATTGTAAGAGATACTGGCCATGATTTGGGGACTCTAGATTATAAACTAAATTGTGGAATGGCAGTGAGGGAAACATAGGTAAAAGTCTATTATTGACTCATTATGGTAGAAAGAATTACCTTTCCTCAAGATTCTTAACATGGTTGCACATTAGAATTATCAGAGGAGGATTCTGATTTCATTTTTTGGGTGGATATTGGCATCAATTTTGTTTTAAATGTTTCTCAGTAGGTTCTAACGTGCAGGCTGGGTTATGAACAAGCTCTAAGGCCTTCTATTCAAAGTGTGGTCCTCAGACCAACAGCATTGGCATCTCCTTGGAGCTTGTTAGAAATACAAAATTTCAGGTACAGACCTACTGAATCTTAATCTGCATTTTAACAAGATTCTCAGATGATTCTTGTGCACTTTAAAGCTTGAGAAATACTGCACAAGAGATAACTATGTATCTTCTTAGGGTGAGATGAAGCAAAAACTAACTGGCTGTGTCATAACCCAAGCATTATGGAGAATTTTTTAACAGCTTTATTGAAGTACAATTTATATACCATAAAATCCACCCATTTTAAGAGTACAGTTCATTGATTTTAAATAAGTTTATGCAGTTATACAACTATCACCACAATCCAGTTTTTGAACACTATCATAACACTATCCCCAAATTCCCTTTATCCTTTATGCTTATATGGGGTCAATCACAGCTCCTACCTCCAGGCCCAGGCAACCACCGATCTGCTTTCTATCTCTATATTTTTGCTTTTTCTAGGAATTTTATATAAATAGAATTGTATCATAAGTAGCCTTTTATCTCCAGCTTCTTTCACTAGTTTAATGTTCTTGAGATTCATCCATGCAATTCCATGTACCAGTAATTCATTCATCTTATTAGTGAGTGAAATTCCACTGTATGGATATACTGCATCATTTTTTACCTATTCCAATTTAAATTGTTTCCACTTTGGGGTTTTGACAAATAATTCTGCTGTGTTCATTCACACACAAGTATTGTATGGACATATATATTCATTCCTCTTGAGTAAATATCTAGGAGTGGAATTGGTGAGTCATACAAATGCATGTTTACTTTTTCACTCATTTTAAAAATTGGGTTATTTGTCTTATTAAATTGCAAAAGCTCTTTATATATTCTGAATACAAGTCCTTTATTAGATATTTGTTTCACAAAGGTTTTTTCCACTCTGTTCCTTGTCTTTTGTTTTCTTAATGGTGTCCCTAGCTCCAAAATTTTGGTCTATAATGTTCCTGGAGTTATTCTTTGTATATGGTGTGAAGTAAGAGTAAAGCTTCATTTTTTTGTATATGTACATCCAGTATTCCCAGCAGCTTTTGTTGAAAAGACTATACACTATAGAGGAATTTTAAAGCTCCAGCCTGGAATGACTAGACTTAAAAATCATACTTTCAGATGGTGGGAAAACCAGGCAAGAGGTAAAAATTAGTATGCAGACAGAAATGTGATCATGATTTGGAAAGAAGCATCAGAAAATTAGAGAAGAACAAGATCAGTTTGCAAAGCAGATTTTGGTCTTCAGTCAAGGCTGTGATAGAGGCAAAGAGAAAGATAACTTTCAGATTCCACATCATTCACATGACAGAGGTAGAGAAAGATCACCTTCTTAAGCTGGCATTCTAAAAGCCAAGCTACGCTTTTATGAAAAGGAAGTGCATTTAGCATGAATACCAGGAAAAGCATTGGTGATAAGGAATGTCTGTTGTGCCAGAGTCAAAAGGACCAGAAAAAGCCTGAATAACATCAACACACTTGAAGATTCTAATAGAGTATTAGAAAACTTAAGGTGCTACAGTTGGGACAAATGAAAAGTAGAAACACGGGACGCAAAGGGAAAAGGAAGAGAATGTCAGTTTTCAGAAGCTCTTGAGGGTTGTATTCAATCAGATCTCTGTAGGGTGGTTTCCTGTGTCCTGTGAAATTAAATGTAGGTTAGTGGTTAGGGTTATAACCACTGTGGTAGAAATGGCCATACGTGACTAAGAAACTCTTGGCTAGAAGAAAGTTGAGAAGATGAGCAGTCCTGGGTCACCAATTTGCTTAGAAAGTTACTGTTTTTAAATGTGATTTTGAACTTAAGATTATACTTGTTTATACCCGGAGATTTGGTCTCCAGACAGCTCACACTCAATCAAGGTTTGCAGTACTAGTAGCCACAAAGTTGAAATAGAAAATAAAAAACAGCTACATTCAGTACAGCCTTAATATATGTCCAGCTAAGTCCTCTCTATTCATCATCTGGGATCTTCATAATAGTCTTAAGAGGCATTATTATCCCCATTTAATAGGTGACGAAAATAAACATATTAGAGCTTGACTTCCCCAAAATCAAGCCACTAGTAGGTGGGAAAGTGGAGTTTTAAACTACGGTCTTTTAGGGTTTTAAACCTGTACTCTCTCTGTTATACCAATTATGATGCGATTCCTTTCATGGCACTATTCTCACTCAAATGCAAGAGCAAATTCAAGGCCTTCCCTTAACCCCCAGAGAAACAGAGTGGCAGAGATCAAGGCACAATGTGTCTATTTTCTAGGGAATTTTATAAGAGAAGTGCTACGCTTTGATTACTGTTTCATCTCCTGCAGATATAATACATCTGGTGCTGATGCTGCAATAGTCTTGTATAGCTTAAGAACTGTTCCCTAAAAGAGAGAAGCATAGATTTCTGAAAGAACTAAAAACTGACCTTCCATATGACCCAGCAATTCCCCTATTGGGAATATACCCAGAGGAACTCAAATCATTCTACAAAAAAGATACCTGCACACGTATGTTTATTGCAACTCTATTCACAATAGCAAAAACATAGAACCAACCATGCTGCCCATCGAAGCTGGATTGGATTTAAAAAATATGGTACATATACACAATGGAATATTATGCAGCCATAAAGAAGGACAAACATGTGAACTTCGAAGCAACTTGCATGGATTTAGAGTCGATCATATTCAGTGATCTATCACAGAAACAAAGAACAGAGTACCATATGTTCTCACTCATAGGTGGACCTTGAACAATTACCATAATACTATAAGAAAGGGATTGGCAGTAATGGGAAACAGGAGAGGTGGTGGGATTGACAGTTGAGAGAAACTTCCAGGGAGGGAGGGGCACATCTCATCAACAAGGCTACCTGCATAATGAACATTTGTATACCTAACCCTGAATTGTACCCCATATCTTTAAAATAAAATAGAAAATAAAATAGAAAAAAAAGAAGGAAGCATACTAGAGGGTTAGGAGGGCAATTTAATTTAGACATTTTTAAGAGGCTGGAATAAATTATAAAATCAAAAAAATAGTTACTGGAATCCAAGGAAGCACTTTCATCTAGAAAGGATTAAAATTAATCAAGAAAAAAAAAAAGTAAGGATAGGGGAAGCTTTCATAGAGATTTCAGGATTCTAAATAAAGAGATAAAATACATTATTCATTTAGGATTTAATGATTTCTTGGACCATGAAAAGAGAGATCTATCAGAATGAGATTGATTCAATGAGCGAGGTTTTATAATTTGTGCTGAAAGATCAACTTTGGGGATAACTGCTAGCATATCTGGAGAGAAAAAGAATTTGCAAGATTAATTCTGAAAAGAGGGAACAATCTTTGGATATATTAATGCTGCTGGCATTATAAAGTCATTCTGTGTAATCCTACATGTGTGTACCAAGCAATATAACAGTATTTCTGAACTTGATTGAAAAAAAAAAAAGTTTTCCCTAGACTTCACCCCAGACTACTAATTCAGAACCCAGAAATACATACTTTTAATAACTCTCTTAATAATTCTTATGGAATAAATCCAGAAGGAGTCCACTAAGTCTAACAAAAATGGCTAACAGGACCCTTCAAATATCAGCACTGAAGAGGACCTTGAATATATGTTATCTTTTTGCCATCTCTACTACCCCCACCATGGTCCAAGATATGTCTTTCTCCTGGATATCTTCAATAGTCTACACACTGGACTCCCTTCTGGCACTCTTGACTCAACTCAAACGCAAGAGCAAATTCAAGACCTTCCCTTCACCCCCAGAAAAGACCTGATTGTCCACCTATCAAGTCAGAATAATCAAAAAGCACAAATTAGATCATGTCAGTCTGCTATTCAAATCCTCCAATGGTACCAATTACTCTTAGAATAAAATCCAAACTCTTTCTATGACCTACAAGGTCCTACATCACCTGACTCATCCCTAGCTCATCCAACTCATTTCATCTCACTGTCCCCTCTCTTGCTCACTATGTTATGATCGTTCCATCTATCCTGTTCACTACTCTATCTCCTAGTGCTTGATGCAGGACCTTACATACAATAGGAGCTCCAGAAATTAAAAAACAAATGAATCAAGTACTGTTTTGATGCATGTCAATGGCTTCTTGGTTCAGTATTGAAAAAATGTATATGTTAATGCCAACAAAAACTAAACTATTGATCTTATTGGTCCCACGTAGCACAAAGAAGTTGTGGCTAAGAATTAGATAAATGGCTTCACAAAACTAAGGACAGAATTTTCAAAGAAATTAACAACAGCACTTTGATTATTCGGTGATATATTTGAAGTGAACTGAAAAATTAATGTGGGAGAGTTAGCGGGGTGACTGCCTGATCTCAATCAAGACCTCAAGACTAATTCAAGGCCTTCTTTCCACCCCTAAGGAAAAAGTACCATAGGGATCAACAGCATAATAAAGCTACTTTCGGGGGCATTTTCCAGGAGCAATGCCAATCTTTGATTAATTTTTTAATCTCTTGCAGCCCAAGTGGTCAGTGAGCCTGGAGGGTACTCTCATCCTCTGAATGCAAAATAAAGCCAGCATAAAGCAATCTGCTCAGGCCAGGTTCTGCACTGGGCTTATATTGGAAGGAGAAACCATTTCCATGTGTTCCAGTTCAGTGAGAATCACCAGTCTAGAAGAGCCATATGGATTCTGGGAAGGAGCCAGTGGTAGAGTCTGGTTGTCTGAGTATTCCCTCTGCCATGCAGCAGGTTTAGAAGCACAACAGTGGGCATCTGGATGGGTTATTGGTTTACGAAAACATAAGAGAATTTACCCCAATCCAGAACAGTTACCCCAGTCCACTCAATCAGTATTATCTTTAAAAAATAAAAAGGCATATTTACAGTGTGTCTAGTGAAGGACTTATTTCACTCAGGGATACTCAGTTTCTTAACTCCTTTTAATTCAACAAATACATGAGTGCCTACTACTTGCACAAACTTCCCGTTAAGTGCCGATGTCTACAAAGATAAGGTATGGCTCCCCCCTCCAAGAGTAGAGGCTGTAGGTTGGGATATGAATAAGTCTAACTTCCACCACTACCAGTGAGACCTCTGGGAGTATTTTAATCTGTACATTGCATCCAAGTTCAGTTCAGTTTCCCAAGGCTTTGTGACTGAATCTGAAACCAAGTTTGAAGAAATAATAAGATTATGGAAGAATGAAAGCTAACAGAATGGTTGACTTTATATTGAGGTAATCTATTTTACTGCTAATAAAGAAATGAATGAGCTTAATGGACTATAAGGTCCCCTTGAGTTCCAACAGACTGAAGGTCCATGACTGATGGGATCATTCATTAAAGGATTTACGGGAAGGAAAAGTTACACTTCAAAATCCAGCAGGTACACCCAGGACCAAAAACAGGATATTCTGGCCTCTCAAAGAGGCTAGCCAGGAAGCTGTGGCTGCAGCAGAGCCCATGTCCCCAAAGGACAGCAGTATACCACACATGCCAGTGTCAGTAAGCACAGTATCTCTGACTATGTGAAATACTATCACGATAGAAATCCCAAATGGAAGAAATTTACTTAAATATCCAATAAATATAAATTATACTTACTGGAGCTTTAAAAATGGAATACAATAAAATTTTTCTAATTGGTTATTCAACTCTCCAAAATCTATGTAAAAATTCTTTTTTATCTTCACCTTCCTTTGCTTTCATGTCTCATATCTTTCACAGGGCACAGCAGGTACATTCACTATTTATATACTAGAAAACCTTCTCATTTGAAATAGTAATACAAAAACACAGAACAAGTTGGCACTTGTTACATAAAAGGGAAAAGCCAAATATGGAGACAAAATACTTGGCGTGAATTCACTTTATAAATCATTTTAGTAAGACTTTCTCACTTTATAAATCATTTAGTAAGACTTTAATAAAAACTTCTTATTGAGTAAATTTTTAAAAGAAATCTGAAAGCAGACTATTTTAACAGAAATAACTTTCTTGTAAGCTATAGTCAGGCAACAATATTTATTGAGCATATATTATGTGTCCAGTAGTGTGCTACATACAGTGATTAAGATATACTGCCCTCATAGAACTTGCAATCTAGAGAGAAGAGGACATGTTAAACATCTATTTCAAGTGTGATAACTATATTAACATAATCATTTTTACTAGTCAGTATATGTAGTTCATGTGGAAAAAACCCAAAAATATGACTAAATATTTTACTCAATTATTAAAAACAATATTTTTCTCAAACATGTTGTCTGAATTATATAACTGATATCATTTCAGTAGAGAACTATTTTAAATAAATATAGCTTTTATATATAATGAGAAAGCAAGGATTATTTAAGAACTCATATTTACTAACCTAACACTAACTTTAGATTAGCCTTATATAATTATTTTATCAAGTAAACCAGAAGCACAAAGCAGTGAAACTTAATTTTTTAGCTCTTTATTATGAAAAATTTCAAAAACGTACAAAAGTACTTTTCCAGCTTCAACAATTATTAACTTCTGGCTAACCTAGTTTCAAGAATAGCCCCATCCACTTCTAAACATATTTATCTGTAAATATTTCAATATATCCCTAAAAGAGAAGACTCTTTTAAAATCACAAAACTATTATCATATCTAAAAAAGTAATTCAGCAAAAATGTTCATGTGAGACTTATTAAGAAAAAAGAACTATGTGTAGTTTTTGTGAAGTCAGTAATATACATAGTGATTTTTAAATTTCATTAAAAATTTGCCACTTTACACAAACTTACCTTTTGTCAACAAGGGCACTGGAATTCATAACTAATCATTTTCTAAAAATCTAAAACTCTATTAGCATCCAATAAGAATCTCATAATTTGATTGCTTATTTGACCTTCCCTGACTTGTATTCCTTCTATCTTGCCTAATGTTAGTCTGGATTTGAAAAAGTCCAATTGGCTGTTAAAAAGAGTTTTAAAGTTATGCATTAAAGTATTGTGAAAGAAAAAGATGTTAGTCTACATCTTGTGGCACAGCTATCTGTCCTTGTTTAAAACATCTATGATAAGTTAGGTATGGCTTACTCACTTTCCTTCTATTAGCTAACTAAATTTATTTGACTAACACTGCTTTAGTTTCTTAAAATTCAATATTTGGATAATCTAAATGAAAAAGAAGAATTGGTCCATTCCGTACCTGTTCATTCTCTAATTCACAAAAGGGGTAATTTAAAAAGTAATCTACTAATGTAGCAATCATAGGTATATATAGCAATAATATTTACAAAGTACTTTCTGTCACACACATACATTTGTACATTAACTCAGTGAGATAAATATAGGCAGGTGCAATGCTCATTTTACAAAAGAAGAAACAGAGAAGTTAAAGTCGCCTGCCCATGTGGGTTCTGGTAGTTATTTCATAAGCAAACAATTAATTATTTGACTACATCACAGGAAAAGCGTTTTAATTCTCTGAAAGTGAAGAATCCTTCTGTTATTCTACCAATTTTATTTCATTTCCAAATAAAACAGATAAGGTTAGTTTTAGTAAAGACTTAAAAAAAAAAAAAAAAGAGTTACAAGAGTGTACTTGAAGGCTAAATTAAATCCACCATATAAATCACTTACTAAAACTTTTTGGAGTGGATATATCATGTGTTATATAAGAAAATGGAAAAAATTGTAGTATACACAACTTGAATTCTAAATCATCTAACTTTGAATGAAGTTTCAGCATAAATGATGAAATGAACTTAAGTCCCAGAAGACTAACATAGAAAGAACAGTGGGAGAGTTCTGAACAGCAGCAGAGCTAGTCAGAATTTCAAAAGGCATGCTAAAATTCACAAAACAAGGAAAAGCCAGGTATGATAAGTAATTTATTTAGACTTCCAAACTGTCTAAGGTTATTTCCTTACCTATGGCACTCTTTGTTTTTCTTCCTCAACCTCTGCCTAAATACCTCTCCCCTTTCCTACATTTCCCGCTGTCATCTTACCTCCTTTTTCTGGTTCTTTTTCCTCATGTTTCTTCTGAATTATTTTGCCCATATTTACACCCTTCCTTAACTAGCTGGCCATGACATGGAATGAAAATATTTTAAATGTAATTATTCTACTAATTTTAAAACAGTGATATTAAATTTTTTATCTCAAAAGGAAATTTAAGATTGCATGACTCTCTATAAAATCAGTGGAATCAAACTATGTTGTAATCCAACTCCACCTCTTACTGTGCCAGACACATACTATACCACATGCTCAATAAGGGTTAGCTGCTACTCAATGTATATACACTTGCTTTCTCCACTTCTGTGAAGCTGACATTTTGAATCTTATTGTACAAAGTTTACTGTTATTCTTGTCATTATATTTGATAAAATATAAATTAGCATTTAATGAAAATCTGTTATATGTTGCACCTACCCCCACCAAACCATTAAAAATAGAAATGACAACAACATATAAATTGTTCTATTCTATACTTGCTCACCAGGCTAAAGTTATGTATGGAGGGAGAGTGCAAGTTAAATGAAATTTTCAGTTAGTGACAATAAACACATTTAACTGCATTTAACAATAATAGCAATATATTTACAATTATATTTACAATATATTCTGTTGCAAAATATATTAATAAAAATAAGCAATCCAAATAGCTATTTGTTTTGTTCAAGTATATTGATTCTATTTTTAATGTTATAGCTTAATAAATTATTTTGCTCTAGCAACACTTGAATACGGCAGCACATTCTACTCTTGTTAAAGTCTTTGAAAGGCACAACAAAGTGTACATACCCAAAATTAGGCCTGGTGATGGTCTTAAATAGATAAGGTCTTGAGTAGTAAGTAGAATAGTAAAGTTTCTTATTTGTAAAGAAGATATATAAGGAAGGTTTCCACTAAGGTGTGTTTAACTCATGTATATATGAATAGACTTCATTTAAATGTATAATATTCCATAACAACAAAGAACATACCCATCCCTGGAAGGTTAATGTACAATATGCAAAAAGGAAATGCACATAAAGCAATAGCACAACCTTCAAAAAGTCACCTGTGTTTGTGAAAATATTTCGGATTAGACTTTAATATTTTAACAGGAGAAAATGCTTCCCAAGATGAATAAAATCTAACCAAGGTATAAAGCCCTAATAATCTGTGTTTTAATCATAAATGAAAGGCAATAATTACTTGTTTAAGAAAAGAGTACAAACACTCTGATGTATGAATATAGAACATTTCTTACATATTCATGTTAACATTCTTTAAACAAGAAAACCTATCATCAAAAAACAAAATCTAAAATTAGGTTATACATTTTTCATCATGCCAGACAAATACATTCACAGCTCACTAAATGTTCTTTCTTACATTTAAAACAGCTTATAAAATCCCACCTCCTTTAAATAAGGTTCCCACAATAATTGGCAGCAAGTAGGATAGTCTGCCCTCTATCCTAACCCAGTCCACTTGGCACATACACACTTAACCTCTACAAAGGAAGTCACGCTAATAAGGGGAAAGTAAAGAAGGCATTTTCTTTGCCAATACTGGCAGACAATAAAAAAACAGAGTATTGTACATTTTTATGTGCTTCTTTTTTTAAAGTAGAAACTCAGAAACATCTCATGCTGTACAATGTTAAGACACAGATTCATCTTTCCAGGTAGAGGAGTCAAAGGAGGGTTTTTTAAGGCAATTTCATGAGAACACTCTACCCAAGTCAAGTCAACACATATCAGCAGCACAGGGCATGATAGATACTAAGTGCCCAATAAACATTTATTGAATATATGAGTGAACAAAATCAATCTAGAAAAGGCAGATACTGGAAAAGGCACATCACTGAAGACAAAATGACAAATGCAATACAGAATTTCTATTGTTAAGAAGTCAGTATTTGTGTGTGAGTGCCTATTTAACAGGCATTATACTAAATAATTTTCATTTATATTCATTTATAATGTCTATACACGTTAACCCAGAAAGAGGACTTTTGGGGACTTCTAAGTAGTAGGCTAAGCAAAAAAGCAGAAAGATTTGTGGGCCAGAATGCTCACTGCAGCACTATTCATAGTAAAGAAAAATTGGAAACCTCTCAAATGTGTTAAAATAGGATAATATTAATAATGGTGTATATTTCTGATGAGTGCTACGTAGTCATGAAAAGTCATTAACAAAAAAATATTTAATGAAGTAGGAGAATACGCTGTAATTGAAAAATCAGGATATAAATTTATTAGAAGTAGGAGCAGGTGAAGCAAGATGGTAGAACAGAATCCTCCAGCAACTGTGCCCACACCCCCAAGAACATGAAATTAAAGAACTACTCATGTAAAAAAATTAATTAATTAATTAATTTTAAAAAAACACCTTCATAAGAGCTAAAGAGACCAGGTCTAAGATCACAGTACCTGGTTTTAACATAATAAAAAAAAAAAATGCATTGAAGAAGGACAGCTTCGCATTGTTTATGTCACTCTTCTTCCAACCCCAAGCAGCAGGAGAATTTGTCTGCTTGGAAGAGGGAGAGGAAAGTGTGCATAGGACTTTGCCTTGGAACACAGTACTGCCCCGCTAAAGCAAAACATGGCAATGGGCAGAGCCTGTAGCCCCTGATTCCAGGCTGGTGTCCATGGACAGAGCTCCTAGATCCACCTTGAGGTGAACCTCAGCCCTGAATAATATTCACTGGCAGACCTGAGGTAGTGTGGTCCTTTGGGTGAGCCCCATGCAATGCTGGTTTGGGAGTTCTCAGACTTCAAGTAAGACCCTGCACAATGTCAGCTGTGGTAACCACAGGAGTGCCCACATCACGTCTCCCTCTCCAAACTCTAGGCAGTCCAGCATGGCAAGATTTTTCCAGATGGGGAAAAGAAAGAGAAGTGTGCAGAAGACTTTGCTGTGGAACCTAGTACCAGTCCACCACAGCAAAACACAGCACAGGGAAGAATCCACAGCTCCTGATTCCACACCAGTACTCCCAAAGGGAGTACCTACATATTGAAAAAAACGAAAGAAAAAATTTTAAATTAAGAAACAAGAAAAGGACTACATAGTCAATCTATTAGTTACTAGAGTAAAACCAAAATACAAATCAGATATGTAAAAGACCAAATCACATATAGCTGGACACATAACAAGTTAGAACATAGTGCTAAAAAGGCACTTTAAATATACATGAATATGACTTGTTTAGGTGGGGGATACATTCCAGGAATTTGCAAAACCAACTGCTTCAGCAGCATGGTGATAATATGCTTGCACCACACAGCTCCCTTCCAATATGACTCTGAAAACAACATGAATCAAATAAATCCCAGACTTCACTTGTGTGAGACTATAAAATGGGATCACATTTGTTTTTAATAACTTAATTAAGGAGCTAGAATTCCCCTCTAGCCTGACTGCTGGAAATCAACATCTCCACATTTTCTCCTTAGTCATTTCTGAGATGCTCAAAGTGTTGCCTCATTCTTGCCCAAATACCCATCTGTCAGTTGCTGTCCCCACAGGTTGTTGACTTATTTTGTTCCTCCTGCTGCTCTGGTTTCTGTTGTGTCCATATCTGTGGCACCAGAGTCACTCAACAGAGCATAAGGCTTTTCCTGCCTTTCGTGACTATTTCACTGTCACGTCTTCCTAGTTCCCACATCTTCCAAGCCCTCAGAGTGCCGGAGCACTGCAGAAGTGGAACTAAGGACCTCCTCCCTGACTCTGCACCAAACTTTATCAGATGAACTCCTAAGTGCTTTGTGTAGGGTCCTACTGTCTCACAATGTCTGTCTTTCTCACAGTTTCTTCAGTTTCTGTACCTTTCCCTCTAACCACAGGAATTAAAACCAAGTACAAGAGACTGAACAAGGAGGAAGGTGCTGTGGCTCATGCCTGCAATCCTAGCACTTTGGAAGTCCGAGGCAGGAGGATTGCTTGAGCCCAGGAGTTTCAGACCAGCTTGGGCAACATGGAAAGATCTCATTTCTACAAAAAATTAGCCAGTCATGGTGGCATGCACCTATAGTCCAAGCTACCTGGGAGTCCAAGCAACCTGGGGGGGTGGGGAGAAGAATCACCTGAGCCCAAGAGGTCGAGGCAGCAGTGGGCCGTGATCATGCCATTATACTCCAGCCTGGGTGACAGAGTGAGATTCCAACTCTTAAAAGATTTTTAAAAGATCATTCCAGGCACAGAGTTTAGGTAAGGACCACTGTGAGAAAAGATGATAGGAACAAGAGCCCAGAGATGTGAATATACAAAGTACATGGAAAGAATTGAAAAAGTCCAAGTATCAAATTCTGGCTTTGTGTGACAATGCTGAGACCAACTGGTCACATTATTAAACCTTCTGTACCCCAGCTTTATTATCTGTAAAATGAAGATTAGACTATCAGGCTAAGGCTTTCTCATAAATAAGGTCATTATCATAAAAATATAAGGTATTATAGTTAAGATATAACTTGTGCCAAATTCTTTCTAACCTCAGATTTTAAGATTTTAACATAAATATGCCTTAAAAGTTAACAAATCTAAGCTTTTAATACTCAAAGATGATTTTAAAGTTGTGAGCACATTTCAATTTTTACTCATAGCATTTAACTTTTACACTCTTTTCAAGTTTTTTTCAGAGTATTCATGGCTTTTGGAGGTTTGCATCATTCATTTACATGATGCTCATGGCATGATTCATATCAAATACCAGGGATTAACATTCAAGCCAGCACTTCCAGTTCTAGAATAAGATGGAGTAGTCTAATCTTCCTGCTAAAAACCCTGGACATCATCTATAAAAGAAACCACATGAACACTCTGATTCTTTGGCTGAATGAGCAGGGTTTTCTTGGGGCTTTTTTTTTTTTTTGGTCTGTGCTCATTGGTTTCTGCATTACTGGCTTCTCTAGCACCAGTCTCCAATGTATGTGGTATAAAGTAAATCCAGAGAACTCATGATGCTGTTGATCCTCATGATGCTGTTGAACTTGAATAAGAAAAGGCAATCGAGAGATAACCCAGATGTTGAAATTATCTAGCAAAAATCTTAAATCAACCATTGCAAAAATGCTTCAACAAACACATATGCTTGAAGCAAATGAACAAACAGAAAGTCTCAGTAAAGAGTTAGATGATACAAATAAGAACCAAGTGGAAGTTTTAGAACTAAAAAACATAGTAATAATCAAAATGAAAAGGGATGAAGAGAGAAAATAATCAGTGAATTTGAAGATAGGACATCAGAAAGTACTCAATCCTAAAAACACAGAAAAAATAGATTGAAATAAAAGAACACAGTTGTAGACACCTATGAGAAAAACTTTAAACATCCACAGTCATCAGAATTCTAGAAATAAAGAAGAATGTAAAACAAAAACAGTATTTAAAGAAATAACAGCAGAAATTTCACCAAATCTGGTAAAAGATATGAGGGGGGACTCCAAAAAACCCAGAGTTTACTTACAAATGCCCATCAAAGGTAGACTGATTAAAGAAAATGTGGTACATATACATGATGGACTATTATGCAGTCATAAAAAAGAACAAAATCATGGCATTCACAGTAAGGTGGATGCAGTTGGAGACCATCCTACTAAGTGAACTATCATAGAAACAAAGAACTAGATACCACAGGTTCTCATTCATAAGTGAGCCCTGAACACTAGTCACACCAGCACAAGGGTGGGATTCGCAAATGCTAGATGCTGCTAGGGGAGAGAGAGAGGGAGAAGACATGGCAACACACTGGGTACCGGGTCTACTATCAGGGGAAGAGAGGGCCAGCCAGAAACCCAAACTTTACCTGCACAGTCTACTTATGTAGTAAATCCCCACTTGTACCCCACAACTCTAAAATAAAAAATAAATAAAACTTAAAAAAAGAAAGGGAGATTTCAGTTTCTTCCCCTGCTAGGGAAGGTATGAGACAAGCCAGGAATTCATCTGAATGATATAAGACCTCTGCAACATGATTTTTAACCACAGCAAAAACAAATAATAAAAAGTGAAGCCAGATTCCTACTTATGATCTGGTCAAGCACAATTAAATACACTGCCATATTCTTTAACAACATGTTAAATTTATAGAAACATATCTAGACTCATGCCTGTAATCCCAGCTACTTGGGTGGCCAAGGTGGGAGGAATGCTTGAGGCCAGGGGTTCAAGACCAGCCTAGGCAACATAGCAAGACCCCCATCTCTACAAAAAGAAAGAAATAGATTAGCCAGGTATAGTGGCTTGTGCCTGTCACCCCAGTTACTCTGGAGACTGACGCAGGTGGATCACTTGAGCCCAGGAGTTCAAGGTTTCAGGGAGCTATGGCTGCAACACTGCACAATAGCCTGTGTGACAAAGACCCTGCCTCTTTAATAAATGAATATCTAGTCAGTATGACAAATAGCATCATGCATATTTTATGATAAAGTTGGAGAAGTCTACATTTAACTTATTCAAGTAGTGAAGCCTATTGCTTTGCCACTTTTGAAAAGACAAAATTAGATACAAGTGCAACATATACTGTAACAGAAAGAACAGGGAGTTTTGTAACCCTGCATTCAGGAGTTTTGTAATCCTGCATTCAGGATGTACTCTGCCTGGCCTCAGTTCATATTGCACTGCCCCAAGCAAGATGCCACGAGGAGCAGTGCAGAGCTGAGAACAACAAAACACATGTGATCCATATTTTCTGGAACACGCTATTAGAGGTCACCTGTCCACAATTAGATATCGTCTTGTACTAACAAAATACAAATGCACAGAAAGTCCCACTGGGTGTCACCACATTAGGGCAGAGAAATTAACTCTTCTTAGTTTTACCTAAAGTAAACAATAATGAATAACGAGATTGTAAAAATAGTTAAGAGGAGATGACAACCCTCCTACGTCTAGGAAATACATTTTTGGCATGCAAGAAAAAGTGACCTTATTATTTTTAAAAAACTGTTTCATAGCCAAGAGACCATATAAATCTCTTCAAAGGTTTTTAAAAGGTTTAAAAGCCAGGAAATTTAGATGTTTCAGCACCATTAATGCTAACCTTGGCACTGCGACTGCTACCAATCAATTTTTCCTTTTCGAAAGAATGCATAATTTTGATGAATGCTATTGCATATTACACACTAAAAACATAATTTTTCATATGAATGGGGCCGATGTCTTTTGGCACGCTTGTCATCACAATATAGCTGCTAATCTTCAAATACAGTTATTAACAACTTCAGAAAATCATTTAAAAGACCAATTCTCCTTTTTAAGGTCAATGATTACCACAGTTAATGACCAATTGGCTTTAGCCATTACTGTCCTGACCTTTACATCATGTTTTAAACTAACAAGGCAATAAATAACTATTAATAATGACCCATTTTGAAGGGTGTTTTTTAGTGACTATCTATGCTCACTGAAAACATAATTGTTTTGTGTTTCACATAACCACTCAGTCACTTGATTTTCGCTTGTTTTCTTGTTGCAGCTGATAGTGTTTATCATTAAAATAGAAATAAGACTGGAGTGTGAGCACACAGAAAATCTGAGATAAACTCTATTGACATTTTTTAAAAATAGTAAAACATGTATTGGGTTAGTAAAGATAAAGGGTAAAAAGGTACAAAATGAAAAGTAAAAGCCACCTGTCCTTCTTTCATTCCCTAAAGGCAAACACTGTTAAGTTTCTTGTAATTGCTTGCTTACAAAAAAAAAAAAAAATTGTTTCATGTATATACTCATGTATAGTATACATAGTTATTTAATTTTCCTTTTATTCTAACAGTTTTATATTTGATACATTTCTTGCAGCTTTTTAAACTTACAATTTATGAGAAAGCTTTCCCCATCAATATGAATAGATCTATCTCATTTACTTAATAGATACAGAATATTGTCATATGAAAATACAAATATATCTAAGTTATCTATTTTTGTTGTTTGTTTTGTTTTGTTATTGTAAACAATACTTCAGTGAACATCCTCCTACATGTATTTTGAAAAACTTGTACAAGTTATCTACAGCCATTCCTTGCAAAAGATATTGGCGTTTTTAATCTCCCATAAGAGAGATTAATTTATACTGCCTACCAGAAAGACTGCACTGATTGACACCAGTCATTGAAGATTAGTCCCTTTTTCCACACCCTTGCCACCACCAGGAATTATCAAGCTTATTTTTGCCAACATGCAAGGTTAAAAAAAAAACAAAACTCAACAATGTTTTCATTTGGAGTTCTTTTATTTAAAGTAAGAGTATAAGCCTTCTCATCTGTTTATTCAAAGATGATGTGTTAGTTGTTACTATTTTCTTATTTAGATACAGCAGGAAAATAAAGTCTAGTTCCTTTAGTTTAGGGCCTGACAGACAACAGTCAGTCAAATGCCTATCCCCTTATCAGATGAATCAAACAATTGTTTAACAAAACTCTTCCTACAGCCAGACTTCATTTTTCTGACACAATCTAATGTTTAGTTCTCAAAATTCACATGGTTCCTGAAACTAAGCCAAGAGAAGCTGGCAACACTACAGACAAGCAGGTTACAAACAGAAGGACACATAACATAAACACAACATGTAGTAGCTTTCCTGTAGTTATAACCACCGACAATTTTCTACCCTGTTATACATAACACACATTTCTCCACATTATGTAAACCCTTGAAAAAGCTAAATAATATTCTATCAATCCTATATAAATTTTGTTCTATAGGTTTTTATTCTTTACATACATGCCATATTATACACATCCTTCTAAAACTTGCTTTAATCTTTCTTTCATTATGTGACTGAGATACAAATATACGTATTGGTACATGTAGATTTCCTAGATTAATTTTAACCACTTTCAAATCTTTAATATACAGTGATTTATTTATAAATTCTCTTATTGTTTACTTCATTGCAAACAATGATGTAATGAACATTCTTGTACATGTCTCTTTGAACACGCACATAATAATCTTTACAAGTTATGTATACATTTAGATGTGTATACCTAGAAGTGGAATTGCTGAGTCTTAAAGAAGCTCTTGCATAAGTACTTGAAAGAACATAAAGGAAAGAAAACTTTTCCAACATTGATGAGAACATAACTTGTCATACGAACTTTGGAGAGCAATTTGGCAGTATCTTGCAAAGTTTCTTCATCTGTAACTATAAACTAGTTTATTAATAAAATTCCTTCTACTCTTGCAATTTTATTACTGGGAGATTTTCTTGTTAGTAGGTATAAAACTGGTCTAGGTGTATTCAGAGCAATGAAGCTACAATGGAAAATATACTAATACATGATTCAAGAACTGTGCTAGACAGGATTAAGAAGCAGCATTAGTACAAAATCAAATCAGTAATCTCTTTGTTAAGACTGAATGCCATGTTGATAAAAATAAATTCTGAAAAAAACAGAATTCTGAAAAAGCATTATTTTCAAATTGCTTCTAATATTTCTGGAACAAATGAAAGGACTAAAACCAAGTAAAAGCATAGGAATATATTTTATATAAACTCTAGTAGTCATGTGCTATTTTAAAAATTGGCAATGCACATATGCCTAGAAATTTAACACCACTTAAGTATATTCTAGTACATATAGAAAGATACTACAGGCACAGATCAGACTATGCCCGGCTTTGGTATGAGAGTAAAAAGTCACAGAAATAACCCTAGGCCCCAAATCAGCTTTATATTTGTAGACATCAAATTTCTCTGACACTAGAGAGGCAAACACTATTTCATCCACAAAGCAGGGAAAAATATATGGCTATTGTTCTTTATGCACTAATTGGAAAATTCTCATATTCTCATTATGTTCAGCAAATCTGGACCATCATCCTGATGAACTCATTACACCTGTACTCTTAGAAAAGGCATAAGCTGAGGCAGAGATGTCTGAGGCCCCCAAGCACAATCTGTGGATCACCTAAAGGAC
This sequence comes from Tarsius wallacei, assembly GCA_963574415.1. NCBI lineage: Eukaryota > Metazoa > Chordata > Mammalia > Primates > Tarsiidae > Tarsius > Tarsius wallacei. The sequence continues at coordinate 47,159 of CAUYQG010130260.1, forward strand.
TTATTTGGATTCTATATAAATGATCTGAGAGATTCCAATGAACTACCATCACAAATCAACTCAGCAAGTAAAAGCAGATCACCATTTCAGAACAAACATTCAAAAATTTTACAGCATGATCAAAGCAACTATTAAAGCTAATGTAGAAAGAAAAAGCTTCCCAACCTGTACTATAAGAAATTTCGCTTTTAAGACAGATCTTATGAATCACAGAAAAAACATTTATTCTAGGAAAAAAGGTAGCTGTCTTGGTGTGTGTGTGTGGGTGTGTGTAAGTTTTAATCTTCATTTCTATGCCTCAGTAGGTTTTCTGTAATGGCAATTCTGGTATTTATGCATGTACAATGATTCTTTGAAGATGGCAATTCTGGTATTTATGCATGTACAATGGTTCTTTGAAGATGGTCTCCAAATGAGCCATACTTGCTAAATGTATTACTTTAAATCTTTACTTATATTTGTTAAAAACATAAAATACCACTTCTCCACTCAAAGTCCTTTGGATTACAGAAGAATTATTTTATCATTTAATGGTTATCTAAAAGTCATATGGATTACCCATATCATTCATAAAATTCTATTCCTCTCTCTTTTTGTTCTCGTTACAAGAGAAAATGAATAAATTAGTTTAAATCCTGCCACGAGCTGACCCCTTGCTCAGTCCATTTTCCTTGGTTCTAACATCCAGCAATAACCATTAGGGATAATTAAAACTAGTGATAATTTAAGAAGTTATTAGGCAAATATGGTAAATAACTTAAAGTATGTAAGTATCCACATAAAAGTAATAGTGTAATAGATGTCAAATCACCTTTTCATACAGTAGAGTTACCCATGTAAACCTGTATTTGAACTCCTGGAAATAATACATTAAGGCATGAGTAGATTTTATGGAATCTAGGGTCTCAAATTTAAGGAATTTTCAAATTGCATTATATACTTAAGAAGCTGGCTGGACATGTTGACTCACATCTGTAATCCCAGCACTTTGGGAGGCTAAAGCAGGAGGCCAAGGCAGGAGGACTGCTTGAGCTCAGGAGTTTGAGACCAACATGGCCAACATAGCAAGACCTCGTCTCTACCAAAAATAAAAAAAAAAACCTGCTAGTAAATGAGACATAATACATTTTAATAAATGTAAACTGTGCTTCTAAGAAAGAACAAAGTTTTTTAAAATTACAACATATTAAATATAATTTCCTTAGTTAAGCTTGACTTAGCTAAATTATATATTCTCCAGTGTTTTAGAAAAGACAGCAATTACTAATTTTCAAAATTCTCTGGCAACACATAGCTTCTTCCCTAATTCATTACCCACCTAGAGAAAAAACTCTTGTCTCCCTTTCTTTTCTTCTGTCCACTGTTTAAGTCACTTCTGTAATTATGTTTGCTGAACCCATAAGGATCTGAAATCATCATCAGGACACTCTATTGACATTACTTATTACCAAGAGATAAAGTGAACACTGGAAGAAATGAAAATCATAAATGCCTCTAATTTCTCAAGTAGGTTTTTAAACTCTATAATATTAAAGAGTTGATAGATTCCTATTTAATTGTATTCTAAGAAAGCTACAATATGTTAATTTGTAGAAGTAATATCTGATAATTTAAGATAAGCCATAATCTCACACAAATATAATTTCCCCCACAAAGGTGAGCTAAATAATAATTGTAAAGAAAAATCAAACAAAGGACAGTCCTACCCTCTGCTTTCTTCAACATGGCACTATGCTCTTCAGAAAATCACTGAGTGTTAATGTCCTCCTACTTAAACTGGCTGTGAGGGCCATGATCATTGGTCCCCTAAAGATTCACTGAAAAATCACTGGCATGAGGCAGATTAATCAAAGAAAGGCAAACAAATTTACTTAATTTGTATACTTGGGAATGCCCCTCAGCCACATTTTATTGTAATATGACACTATACAATTTCCACACTAAGGTGTTGCTTTACATGCATATCTATGATAACAGAAATAACTTAGTGTGGGTTTTGTGAGTGTATTAGACTCATACATCTTGATGAAAAAGAGTGTTAAATAAGTACTATCTCCACCAAAGAGATTAAGCAATCTTTAAGTTTACATATATAAAATATGTATTATTTTATGCTACATATAGTGTGTGTACATATACAATGTGTGTACACACATGTATGCTTACATACACACACACATGCACACATACACACTCTTGTGGTTTATTCTTTGACTTATTAAAATACATTTTTCCTAAATCCTGAAGAATATTAACATAGAACATAATCATGGTAAAATACAAATTCTAAAAATAGAAGTATGTTACAGTGTACTGAAAGCTTAGCATGCAGCATATATATACACACACACAAATTATAAAATGAATTTCTACTTTTTCATTCAGTTGTTCCTATAATCTTCTTCTTTGTAGTATTTTATAAAATCATAAATCTAGAAATAATTTAAATCTGATATAATTTTTCACGTTTGCTCATTGATCCCTAAATTTGGCAGATTCAAAGGTAAATTCATGAAAGAGAAAGAACAGATTTAGGGTATTGTTTTTCTTTTTTAAAGTAATCTAATAACTGATCTTTAATTCATTAGCAATAGTTGTTTCTAGTTTGTGGGAATTTAATAGAATTTTGTTGGATTCATATTTAGGCTCAACCCAAGCCATGCCCTCAGGGCTTGTGTCCATGTAAAGTCTGAACAGGCTCATGACATGATCTAAGTTTCATTTGCCTGCATGCAACAAAAGCAGTATGCCATTTCTAACATGTGAGATGTGTCAGTTTATTTCCATATATTAAGGTTATTACCACACAATGTATTGCTTTACACTAGTTGAAAATCAGATAATGGGGGTCTTAAAATCCAAAATAATATAAATTCTCCCAAGATCTTTATAAAAATACAATACCTTTTTTCTAAAGCTTCTAACAAGACAAATAACTCAGAAAAATTGAGATTTAAATACATTACTACAAATAGTTTTCAAACTTTTTAATCTGGTTGTTGGGGAGAAGTGAGAAGTAATACCTAAGACACAGAGCTGCTGTAGTGAGAATCTACTTACAAGTGATTAGCAAAATGCGAGGCTTATGCATGCAGAAATTGGAGCAAAAACTTTGAATACTGACTTCTATGTTGACATTGAAAATAGCTCAGCATTTTGCCCTTGGATAAACCACTTAACCCTTCTAGGCCCATTTTCTCATCTTTAAAATCATACTCCTAAATTCCCTTGCATCTAGGAAAGTCTCTGATTCAAAGGATCAGTCTGGAAGGAAAGCTAAGGAGGCATCTGGTTGCTATATCATATAATAACATAAATAACCTTTCAGTACCTTCACCTCTGCCCTGTTATAGGAACTCAAAAAAAAAAAAAAAAAAAGCTGACAAATGAAGAAACGTTTGTTCTGACATAATAGGGGTAGTATTAGGATTTAAAACAGAACTACTGATAAAAGAGGTTCTGCTACTGGCTATTGAATTTCTCTAACTGGGAGTCTATGTAGGTGAAATCCACCAAAGAAAATGCTGAACAGAGTAAGGTATGAAAAAAGGGCCAAGATCACCAAGACTGGAAACAGATTAAGATCTAGAATAAAGCCAATTCTGCAAATCATAAGCAAGACCAAGATCATTAGAAATATGAGCTGTGCTATTAGCACAAGGCCTGAGGCAAAGCTCAGAGTCAAGAAGACTCAGAAAAGCCTGCTCTCCTGGCAGGTAGTACTATCTACCATTTAGGTTATTTGCATATATATCATCTTCTGACAAGATCACAACTTCCTTGGAAGCAAGGATTATTGTCTAATTTACATTTACATCCCCTTCTATGCCTAGCACATTGCAGAATTCAATTAATAATTGGCAAATTAATTAAGTACTATGCCTTCTAAAGAAAATCAACACTTATCTTGACATTCAAACAAAACATCAGCTAAGGTAAAGTCAAAATATTTATCTTTGGGCAAAAGTTTGTTTTTCCTTTATTTTATTTTATTAAAATTATATATGTACCTGGCTTGAATTATCAAATAATTCCAAAAGGTTTGCTTAAAAAAAATAGCAGACTCGTGTACCCCAGCATCCCTATGTCATTTCCCCTTCCCAGAGGTAAGCACTTCCAGTTCTTTCATATGATTGTTTTGGAATTTACTTGCATATCTCCAAATACCATATCTCTTATAGCATTATTTCTTGATCTCAAGTTTTAGGTATTTGACTTTTCAAATGCGAAAGTGAGGACTGAGCTCTACTTTATTCACTCAGATCCAGTATATACACAATCTTTCCTACTTAGTTGTATTAAAATTTTAGTTAGATCCATAATGTTTACATAATTGTGACTATATAAACAATATTCAGAGCTGAGCCACATAGTGAGCTATTATTCTTTCTCCTTTCCTGCACAACTTTTTGTTTACCTGAGGTTAACAAGTATATTGAATTTTTTGCTGTTGTTCTGTGTCTTCCTTGCTTAATTTTCTAAATATCTAACAAGAATTCAACACTAAATTCTTAACTTTTAAAAGTTTTGCCGTGCATCATAACTGTTGTATCCATTTAGCATGTTTGGGAGCAACATACATATTTAAATTGTTTTTACTGTGTTTCAATTACCAACCTCTTGCTTTACAGAATAAGAGTCTGTTAGACTTGGGACCCAAACTGCATGGGTTTCATATGGGTTACAGATATTTCAGATGTCACAGAACTTTACATTGATCCGACATCACTTAAAAGTATTAAGTTGTTTTAATGTGATATAATGGAAACAGCACAAGATATGAAGACAGATGATCCAATAGAGAATTCTGGCTCTACCTTAGCTGAACAGTTATTAACTTATTTGACTCTCCTTATCTACAAAATGGAGACTGTTGACTTGTGACTTCTCTATCCATTTCAATAATTTAAGACTAATAAAGGGCCTGGATAAAAGCTTCTGTAAGCATAAATCCACCAAGATGGGACATAGAACTGATTAACACTTACTAAAGACCCTGAAAGATAAAGGGAAGAATCTTTAGAGTGAGTACAGAGAGTACATGAGCTAGAGTCCCAAAGTTCAGGAAGAGTAGCAAATGAAGATAATAACAATCATTATCATGAACTGAATACCTTCTATTTATCAAGCACTATCTTACGTAATCTTCAATGTCAGCAGCTCTGAGGTAATTTTGTCTATTTTACAGACAAGAAACTGAGGCAAAAAGACTAAATCCTAACCAAGTTCACAGATACTAAGTGGCAGAGCCAAGATTCAAAACTAGGAATGTTGATGGCAAAGTATGTGCCCATGTGGACTTAATCACAACCAAAAACTTTCATGAAGATTTAAATAGGCAAAATGATCCTGAATTGTTCACATATACATTGTATTACAATTTCTTTTAAAGAGAGGCCTCCGGTACCTAGACGAGGAATTGGGAGCAATCCTATGGAGTTGTTTGTGCTTTGTCAAAGGTAGCAGAAAAAAGTATGCTTGCATCAACCTGCATCTCCTCAGACCAGTCATACCCTGATCTCAAAGGTTGATCACATTAAGGACACTTAGGCAGGCATGTCAATATGTCAGGTATGCCAGGCATGTGATGCTAGCTACATCACAAGGTTGTGATACACAGATTATACAATAAACTGAAATGTGTTTCCCCAAAACTAATACGTGAAAGTACTAACTCCCTAATACAAACCGTATCTGGAGAGTGTCTTTAGGAAATGAAACATAAGATTAAATAAGGTCATAAAGAGTGGGGCCCTAATCCAATAGGACTATATCTTTATAAATTCTCTCTGCTTATGATGACACATCAGAAAGGCAGTCATCTGAAAGCCAGCAGGAGAGCTCACCAGAAACCAAATCTTGCCAGACTTTGGACTTTCCATTCTCTAGAACTGTGAGAAAACAAACTTATGTCATTTAATTCACCCAGTCTATGGTATTTTGTTATGGAAACCTGAGCAGACTAATACAGAACACGAATTTAGAAGGAACTTAACAGTGCTAGTTTTCTTTACTTCTTCTTTCATGTGTTGGAGAAAAAAACAGGTAGCAAAGAAGCACTCATTGTTAAAGAAAAAAGTAATGTGAGATTCCTAGAAGAGGAATAGCTTCAATACAAAATTTTTGTTTACCACTCATTAAGATTAAGTGGTAAATAAAGAACCAGAGTTAGAGTCAGAAAGCCTAGGCTCTAGGGAGACTCTGCCTCTCACTAGCTACATGGCACCAGCCATGTCATTTAACATTTCCATTTCCTCAGATATATTGAAGAAAGTCAGGATAGATAACCTTTAACTTTTTTTCTGAAATATTCTAGGATTCTTCAATCTAGGTGGTAGAAAAATAGTAAACAGAAGAGTATGTCCAGGATATATTCCTGAAGCAGTAACCCAGAGAATTTAAAAGAAATTCCAAATTAGATCCTAGGAACCAACAGAAAGCCTAAACATGTTAAAAGCTTGTGATATGCTATATCCAGAGCCCACATATTTCCAGGACAGACTATAGATCATAATGAAAGTAATTACACAATTTCCATTTAAATAACAAGTCTCTGTGATTTAAAAGTGGCAGGTTTTCTTTCTTCCTCTAACAATAAGTCTTTGTCTGCTATCAGCTATTTTCACAGCATAATTTGAATTGGAGAAAAGGCGGCACAAACAACACTGTTTTCAAGCTGTGAGAATCCGGGAATTGAAAAGATTTGATCTAAGAGGAAGTCAGGTGTAAAGCAAGTATATTGGTTAAAAAAATATACAGCCTAATTCATCAAAAATGCCTATCAATATAAGACAAAGGGTTCTATGGAAATCTTTGACTTAAAATCCCTAAAAAGAAAACTGTGAAACTCGTTTTATTATAAAAACTGAAATTAAGAATTATTTTGAAGGCATTCAAAGGATTCTGATGTAAAAAGAGGGGGGAAAAAAACCCAAACATATCCCCATTGTAGCTGTAGCAGACAGAGCCCTGGAACTAAAAGCTGGTCCTATATTTATGCCCTTGGCCTGCCCACTTACTGGCTGTGTTATCTCATGTCTAACACACTCAACCTCTCGTAGCTTTAGAAATGAATCTACATGGAAGAAGTTTGTAAAAACATTGTTACTAAGAAAAATATGAGAACGTCTAAAGAAGTCTAAGACATGTTCAATTTCTTAGTGTCAAAGATGTTATAATATGTAAAAAACAAAAACAAAAAAAAAAGCAAAACAAAAGTAAAAGGAATTCCCAAAGCAAAAGAATCACAAAGGAATACAGAGTATTTAAGAGAAAATGTTTTCAGTCACCAGTGAAATAAAAATCTAAATACCAGAAAGCAAGCAATAAAATACTATTTTTAAAGTTACCTACTTGAGAGTAATGGTTTTTTAACCAGGCTAAGATGAAACCTGGAGTTACCTATAAGGTAGTATATTTCCTTGTTCCTATAAAGATGGTAAACTCTGTCCACTATTGGCTTCTTCCACAAAAATCATTCCTGGAGAAACTGTAGTTTAGTGAGGGAAACAGTTATAAGAAACTTAAAAGGGGGAAAAAAACTATGTATGTTGGAGTGAGGGTGCTGCAGCTTAATTTGGGAGAGAACAGGTAGTTGGGAAACTCTTCCATGCTACTCTGCCTCTCTCTTGAAAGAACAAGCAAAGCACACACCTTCACCACATCATAGCAACTGAGGGCCAATTTGTTAACATTAGCAGGGTAATATGGGGCAGCTTAAGAACTCTCGTGAAGAGAGGGTGAAAACCATAGGTAGTAAAGAGGCAGGGAGTGATTAGTAGAGCTTTAGTAGTGCCTGGTCTCTGCTAGATTAACAATGACCAGAGGCTGGCTTTTAGCTCTTCCCAATTCACATTAACAGAGAAGCTGTATCTTGAGAATAAGAATTGATCTAGAAATCAGCTACGAAGAATATTCACCTATTAAAGGAACACAAATATCTAAACATACCACTTTGGCTTCCCCTTCTAGTAGAAGTAAGGAAAGCGGGGGGAAGGAAATAGGAAGTAGAGGAAAAGGCAAAGCCATACCAGGCAACACCATATTTACAAGCAGGGAGGGAGAGAGTGGATTCCTACACCTCCAGACTGATCCCAGACCAATCATTCCAACCAGGTCCACAAAATGAGAGACAACTATCCAAGAGATTCTTGGAAGTGCGCCACTGTCCAAGACTCACCAAAGAAAACTATTGTGCCCATGGAAATTTATGCCAGAGGAGTCAAAAGAAGCAATGGCCACTAGGTGGCACCAAACCACAGTCAGAACCAGGACAAATATGGCTCTCCCAGAACTTATCGCTGGCAAGTTGCACACTTTTGCTCTAGTTATTTCACCACATCGGTATCACAGTCTTGCACTTTACCTAACTGAAAATCTTAAGACTCCCTTTATTGTGCTGTGGAGGGATTTTAAGTATCTGCTGAAGTAGAATTACTGAAATAGATGTGCCAGTAATTTAAAATAAAAAAAACCATGATATAACAAAGACATTAAGGCAAGATATCAGCAATGTGAAGTATGATTGAGAAGTCATTAAAAATAATTTAAATGTTGGAATAAAAACATAACAGATGCAATAAAAAATACAACAGAATGATAAATAGCAGGATAAATACAGCTAAAAGATGAATTACTGATTTAGAAAATAAGATTGGGAATCTTTCTTAAAAGACAATAGAAAAGATATAGCAATATGAAAAAAAAAAAGCCAAGGGACAGAAGCAGTTATGTGAACATCCAGATAATAGGAGCATCAGAAAAAATGGTGAGAAGAGGGAGGTGGAGAGAAAGACATAGAAAATCTTTGAGAGAATTAAAATAAATGTTCCACAACCCAAAAAAAATGTAAAATCTCACAATGGAAGGACTAATAAGACAAATAAGAAAAATCTATACCATGACATATTAGTAAAAATCTTAGAACAAAAGAAAAAGATAACATTTCTAAAACTTCCAGAGAAAAAGCAAATAGACTTTGGAACAAGAATACAAGAGTATAGTATAATAATATTTTAAAATAAAAATAATTCTGATTCTAAAATTTTATATCAAGCCAAATTGTCACTCAAAGGTGGCAGAATAGAAATTTATCAGATATAAAAAGTCAACAAATTTTTGTCTCACAAAAATAAAAACTGAAAACATTCTAAAGATAGTACTGACATAAAAAACACAATCAGGAAGATGATACAAATGTATAGAATAAAAGAGTTGTCAGGCCAAGCTTGGTGGCTCAGCCTGTAATCCCGCGCTTTGGGAGGCCGAGGTGAGTGAATTGCCTGAGCCCAAGGGTTAGAGACCCGCCTGGGCAAGTTGGCGAGACCTTATCTCTACAATAAATCAAAAAAAATTAGCCGGGCACGGTAGCGGGTACCTGTAGTTCCAGCTACTTGGAAGGCTGAGGCAGAAGGATTGCCGGAGCCCAGCAGGTCGAGGCTGCGGTGGCTGGGAGTGGCCACTACACTCCAGTCTAACAGAGTGAGACTCCAACTCAAAAAAAAAAAAAAAAAAAAAAAAAAAGATTTTTAAAATATTTTACCTTTAATTTTGTTACAAAATAAGAAAAATTAAAAACAAGAAAAAAAAAAAAAATAGTTTTCAAATATTTTACCTGTAATTGTCTTACAAACTAAGCTAAATTCAACACAAGCTAAAAATAAAAAAGAGAAAAAACAAAGAATACCCACAACTGAGAACTAAAACTCTAAACAATATTAAGAACAAGAAGCATGAAAATAATAAAAAGCATAAATTAGCAAAGTTCCAAACAAAAATGCAAAAATGCAATAGAGGAAATCAACAAAGGTTTTTTCCTGAAGACTAAGAATTAGTAAATATTTACAGAAGTTTCCTAAGATTCATCAAATAATTTGTATACCTAACCCTGAATTATACCCCACATATTTAAAATTTAAAATTAAAAAAAAGATCCATCAAATATAGGGGTGAAGTGGGGGGATGGGACAAAGAAGCAAAATACAGAATGAAAAAGGAGAGTATAAAATGTTAAATAGATACTTTTAAAGTAACATAAGCATAAGCTAATAATTATCTTCATAAAATACAACAATCCCAGAAAAAAAATCAAAATTTTCCAAAAGAAACACAGACCTTGAATATAGCAAAAGTTATAAAATAATTTAGAATGGCACGCTAAGCATCCTTCGGAAAAAGCCCAAGGTTCACATGGTTTTACAAGTGGGTTTAACAAGCTTTTAAGAAATATTAATTGACTTTCTAATACAAGCTGTTATAAAAGCCTTGAGTTATATAAGGAAAAGAACTTGGTAAGTTGGTAAAAATTTATATAAAGATACAGTTCTATCTGAATTTAGCTAAACACCTGGTAGTGGAACTCAGGAACAAAAGAAAATTCAAAATACATCTTCAGTTTTCAGTTCTCCTCACTATCTCAGCTCTCATTACTCACTATCCAAAATTCATGAACCATACACAGCCAATTAGTTAAGAATCTTGCTACAGCAACTCTCCAACTGATTTCTAGCCTCAAGTAATCTTTGCTGGCAAAACCAAAAGCTGAATTTTAAAAAAAAAGAGAAAAAAAGTCCCAAGGCTGTTACTACCAATACTACTTACTCTTCTCAACAATTCCCATTTATCATACCTAGAATATATGAAACTCAGTATCACTTTAAAGTGATTTAATGAATGGTCGGGCACAGTGGCTCACGCCTATAATCCCAGCACACGGGGAAGCCGAGATGAGAGGATTACCTGAGCCCACAGTTTCGAGACCAGCCTGGACAACTTGGCGAGACCTCCTATCTACAATAAATCAAAAAATTAGCCGGGCATGGTGGTGCACATCTGTATTCTCAGCTACTTGGAAGGCTGAAGTGGAAGGATTGCCTGAGCCCAGTCGGGCGAGGTTGCAGTGGCCGTGAACATGCCACTGCACTCCAGTCTGGGCAACAGAGTGAGACTTCGATTCAAAAAAAAATTAAAAAATAAAGTGATTTAATGAATGAAATCAACACATACTAAAGTCCCCATCTGTGATTTCCAATGTTTAATTGTAATTTGTCAATCTCCATAGCATGAGTTCCACTACCAGGTGTTTAACTAAGTTCTGATAGAACTGTATTCTTATATAGTTTTTTACCAACTTACCAAGTTCTCTTCCTTATATAATTCAAGGCTTTTATAATGGTTTGTATTAGAAAGTCAATTAATATTTCTTAGAAGCTAGTTGAACCCATTTGTAAAAACCACGTGAACCTTGGGCTTTTTACAAAGGATGCTTAAAGTGCCACTCTAAATTATTTAATAACTTTTGCTATATTCAAGGTGTGTTTCTTCTTTTGAAAATTTTGGTGTATTTTTTGGGATTGTTGTATTTTATGACGATAATTATTAGCCTATACTTATGTTACTTTAAAAATGCCTATTTACAGTGTGGTGATTTTTGAAAGAATTAGAAATTGACCTTCCATATGACCCAGCAATTCCCCTATTGGGAATATACCCGGAGGAATTCAAATCATTCTACAAAAAAGATACCTGCACAAATATGTTTGTTGCAGCTCTATTCACAATAGCAAAAACATGGAACCAACCATGTTACCCATCGAAGCTAGACTGGATAAAGAAAATGTGGCACATATACACGATGGAATATTATGCAGCCATAAAGGACAAATACATGGACTTTGCAGCAACTTGGATGGATTTGGAGTCAATCATACTCAGTGATCTATCACAGAAACAAAGAACAGAGTACCATATGTTCTCAATCATAAGCGGACCTTGAACAATTATAATACTATAAGAAAGCGTTTGGCAGTAATGGGAAACTGTCAGGGGAGGGGTATGGGATTAGCAGTTGAGGGAAACTGCTAGGGGAGGGCAGGGCATACCTCATCAACAAGGGTACCTGCATAACCAATGTTTGTATAACTAACCCTGAAATGTACCCCACATCTTTACAATAAATACATAAATAAATAAAATGTCTATTTAACATTTTATACTCTCCTTTTTCATTCTGTATTTTGCTTCTTCATCCCATCCCCCGATTCGGTAACAAAAAAACCCTCAAAATACATTTTCAGTTTTCCTCACATTCTCAGTTCTCATTACTCACTATCCAAAATTCATGAACCATATATAACCAATTAATTAAGAATCTTGCTACAGCAACTCTCCAACTGATTTCTAGCCTCAAGTAATCTTAGCTGGAAAAACTTACATGCATATTCTACTTTGTGGAGAATCTGCATTTCCTTAATTAAGATCAGGAACAGAAGAAAGGAGACTACTAGCATCACGATTATTAAACACAGTTTTGAAGGTTTGGGCCAAAATAAAATTGAAAAGAAAATTTATAAAGATTGAACAAAAGGAAAAAAATCATTATTTTTAGATGATATAAATATCCACCTAGAAAAAAACAACATGCCTTATATTTCAGAATAAGACAGTTCAGTAAGGTTTCCAGATAAATTAAAGAGTGCTTATTCACTTTCCCTAACTTCTATTATATTTTTACTTTCGTTAATGTCTAGTTAATGTCTATTCAGCATCTCCTTTGATTATGAATATGGCAACAAACCACAGTAGTTGTCACCATCAGAAACCCAAGGTGTTTCGATATCACACTGCAGAGATCTAAAATATCATTTATTTTTTTTTGAGTTGGAGTCTCACTCTGTCGCTCAGACTGGAGTGCAGGCTCCAGTGATCCTTCCACCTCAGCCTAAAATATCATTAATGTTCACTACTATTTCAAAATTATTATAGCTATTAGCCAATATTATTTAATACATTAAAAAGAAGCAAATCTGAGTATTTTAACATTATTCTGAGAAAGTTACCATAGACTTTTCCAGATTGTCAAGTGTCCAAGAAACTTAACTCTTCAAAAAACATAATTAGAGAAAGAGAAAATTAACTTTATTGGAACAAACTTCCTAATAAGATCAGCAAATTTCACTGTTTAATGTGAAGTATCTGTTTTTTTAAAAGAATTTCTACTTTAAACACCTATTTTTCAGTTAACTCATTTAGTTCCGAGTGAGCCAGAAAGACAACAGGTACTCTTGTCCCAGAGTGGCCTCTGCAATTTGATGGCACCCAAAACATTGAAAGGCTCAAGTGTTCTGTCCCAAGTAATCAAAAGATAAAGAACCAATAAAAGAACTAAATTATTTAAACTGGTCAAGAGCAGACAAGAATAGTCAACTTTGTAAGTTATTATACAAAGTACGATAACAAGATGGTCCCTGTCTGTAGGCTAGTTCTTTATCTCAATTTTATAAATGTACAGGTATAAATAGACTTAAAATGAAAATAAAAGGGTTTCAATTTGAAATACATTAAAATTTTATGGCATACAACTGAATTAAGAAGTATTCAGAATTTTTACCTAGAAGTTTTTCTGAACAGATCCCCATTTTGTTGAAAAAGGCTCACTAGTGCAAAGACGAGATCAGCTCTGTATACCTTGCCACTTTTACTGACAATGACAGTAACTCCAGTAAAACAAATGTAAGCATGAAAGTACCAATTATAACTCTTCTCATTTCAAGGAAAGAATAAATCAGTCTTCTACTTACCTACTTAACACTTCCAAATGCTATGTAATACCCATAATCATTAAAAAATAGAGAATTATGGAAATAGTTGAGAAATATATTTTCATCTTCTATTGGCATCATCATAGTGTCAAATCCTTATTTCTTTTATCCATGATCCATGAATTTGTTCTACATTAAGAGTATTATATGAATTAATATTGCAAAGAACACAAAACTCTTTGTTTTAAAAAAAGAAGCAACAGAATAACTTAGAAATTTTGTTTTAATCAATGATGTGACTACATTAAAAAAAGATTTATCTTGTTTTCACAGTTGGACACTGATTATTTCATAGCCCTTTTAGTTGCTTTGATGATATGACTAAGTTAAGGTAGCTGTTACTCATTTTTTTTTTCTGAAAAATCTATCAGTCATTCTACCTAACCAAGGGAAAAAAAGAAAACTACTTTTACACTCATCTTCAGGAAAGAATTTTCAATCTGACATTCAAAGACATTAATGCAATTCTTAAATCTCGACAATTGACCCAACTAACCATATATATTTTCAAATGATAAAAACCAAAAGCTGAATTGTATCCCACATCTTTAAAATCTAAAAAAAAGAGAAAAAAAACCTAAAGCTGTTATTACCAATACTGCTTACTCTTCTCAACAATTCTCATTTATTATACCTAGAATATATAAAACTCAGTATCACTTCAAAGTGATTTAATGAATGGCTGGGCACAGTGGCTCACGCCTATAATCCCAGCACTTTGGGAGGCCAAGATGAGAGGATTGCCTGAGCTCCCAGGTTCAAGACCAGCCTGGGCAACTTGGGGAGACCTCCTATCTACAATAAATCAAAAAATTAGCCAGGCGTGGTGGTACACACCTGTAGTCCCAGCTACTTGGAAGGCTGAAGTGGAAGGATTGCCTGAGTCCAGCAGGCTGAGGTTGCAGTGGCCATGAGCATGCCACTGCACTCCAGCCTGGGCAACAGTGAGAGACTTTGAGTCAAAAAAATTAAAAACTAAAGTGAATGAATTAAATCAACACACACTAAAGTCCCTATCTGTGATTTCCAATGTTTAATTGTATTTTGTCAATCTCCATATTGTTAATTAAGAGATAACTAAACCAACCATTGTTCTCAGAGCTCACATATACAGTAACATGCTTACTTCCACCAAGGCTTATGGAATTTGCACAATTAGTAAGTATCTTAATAATTTCTGAAAAACAATATTTAATCATCCTAAAGTCAGGGCCCATTTTCAGTTCTGTTTGAGCAGCTTATTCTAAAACAGAGCATCTCAAACATTAATGTGAAAACAAATCACATCTTGTTAAAATGTAGATCCCATTTCAGTTGGTGGGTCTGGAGTAGGACCTGAGTTCCTGCATTTCTAACAAACAGAATGCAATACAGTTCTTCATATACATAGACACTTAGTTGCCCTTTAACTTTCTCTCAATCAGGTGAACTAATTCCAAATCTTTCATGTTTCTAAACTCTAAAATGTGTTAGATGAGCGAGTGTGGAAGGGTTGGGGAATCGATTTTAAAAATAAGACTTTTTAAAAGATTTAGAAATAGCCAATATTTGCTTGAAATCTTAAACAGTAGCTCTAAGCAAGGAGCAACTATTAGGATGAACTAAATTCTAATTCTAAAGTTTAAATACAGTAGCCCCCCCCGCCCCGTTATCTATGGTTCATGTGCCACAGTTTCAGTTACCTGAGGTCAACCACAATCCAAAAATATTAAATAGAAGCGTCCAGAAATAAACAATTTGTGAAGTTTTCAATAGCACACCATTCTGAGTACCAAGTACCACGGTGAAATCTTGTGTCATCCTTCCCTGTCCCCTAGGTCATAAATCAGTCTTTGTCCCCAGCATGTGTACACTGTAGATACTGTAGACACTACACACCCCTAGTCACTTAGTTGGCAGCTCGGTTATCAAATTGACTGTCAAAGTATCACAATGCTTATGTTCAATTAATCCTTATTCTACTTATTAATGGCCCCAATGCAAGAGTAGCATTTCAGATATACTACAGAGAAGTTGTAAAGTGCTTCTTTTAAGTGAAAAAGTGACAGTTCTCAACTTAAGAAAAAATCGTATACTGAGGTTGCTAAGATGTACGGTAAGAACAAATCTATCTGTGAAATTACGAAGGAAGAAAAAGAAATCTGTGCAAGTTTTGCTGTCACACTCAAAATGCAAAAGTTATGGCCATAGTGCTAAGTGCTTATATAAGATGGAAAAGGCATTAAAATAATGGATGGATGACAACACAAATGTGTTTTTATTGAGGACAATTAGATTCAACACTATAAGAGGGGACAACTATAATGAAAAATAACTTTCAATAATTCTAACGATTGGGAAAATTTAGATTTATTCTATAGCATAAGTTGTAACTATTTAAGGTGTTCACAAAAACTATATTCAAGAAATCAGCTTTTACTATTAAAAGTATTTAATATTTAGATATTACTAAAACTTAGACAAGACTAGCAAAATATACTCAGCATTTTTCTAACAACAGATATCAGTAAAAAAATATTTAGGACATCATTAAAAATCTGGCTGACAACAAAGAATCAGTTTCCCTGAATAAAAATAATGAAAAAACTTCCGGCAAGATGGTGATGGGGGCAGCAACCTGAATTTCGCAGCAACCTGGATGGAACTAGATAGAGTCTATAATACTGAGTGATCTTCCACAAAAACAAAGATCTGAGTATCACATGTTCTCACTCATAAGTGGACCTTGAACATCTGTCGTAATACTATAAGAAAAGGATTGACAGTGGTGGGAAACTATGGGGGGAAGTACACAGGGAGGGGAAGGGTAGTGGGATTAATGGTAGTCAATATCTGTCTGGGGATGGGGAGACACCCCTTATCAACAAGGGTGCCTGAATGATGCATATTTGTATACCTAATCCTTAACTGTACCCCACAATTTTAAAATAAAAAATGTTTAAAATAAATAAATAAATAAATAATGAAAAGTTGAATTAAGAAAAACTAATGCAATTATCAATTCCTTGTATATTTGACATTATGTTATATAATCTAAATATCAAATATCTAGAAGTACTCACATTTAGGTATTCAAAGTACTTCAAAAAATTGTACGTAATGTGTACACCTAATCTCATTTTTCTGGGCTGGTAGGACTATATATTTGCTAAACAGCACTTGCAAATACCACCTTGAAAATAATTTTAAGTTTGGAGATATATTTTCTAAAATGTTTACCCTTACAATTATTCCAAAGTTTCTAAATTTATGTAAGCAAATGCAAATGTTTTTTCCAATACACTTTTGAGTTAAATATTTATGTATAACAGAAAGTGTAACATTTTGAAACATCTATGTACAGAATTCTCCAAACATAGTAAAGGCAATATTTAAAAGATATGCTTTAGAATACTTTCATAAAATAGGCCAATTTTTTACTACTGAACTAGAAACCAAAAAACTACTAGGAAATTATATATAACTATAAAATATTCAACTTCTAGTTTATATAAAGATTAACAAGTTTAGGTGATAAGGAAATTCTTAATCATGTAAATCATCAATGCTCAAGATATATATTATAAGATGCAGGGTGCTACTTAATCCTACCCCAACTGGTCATCAGAAACGTAACCATGGTAAAGCTACCATCTAATTTAAGTATGAATTTCTCATTTCTACAAAATGAAGTAAATTGCTGCCCTTACCTAGGGTTTATTCAGTAAATACAGTGTGCCTACTCTGGGGCAGGTACTATGCTGAAGTGGATAAGACCAAGTATTTACCACAGCACTTACAATCTAAACCAAATGACAGACAATATACAGGTGGATGGACAAGTGCTATGAAGTCAGATAAAGTAGGATAAGAGAATTAAAAACCACTCAAGCTGCTATATTTGGCAGGGATAGAATAGGAAAGGCATCGTTGGGGAAGTGGCATTTGAGCTGACACCTGTCCCTAAGATGTTATGTAAAATCAATGGTCATGGCTATTTGGTTTCAGACATATTTTCTAAATCTTATTATTTAAAAATCAACTTTACTTTTAATAATGATAAACTGGAATGGCATTAACAACTAAGTGCAAAAGATAATTTTCAATTAATATTGTTCCTTTGTTTGATAACTGCTAACAAAGTACAAAGCTGGCTAATTTATTAAATTGTGCATTTCTGGACATGTCCAAGCCTCTAGCAGAGTTGGTAAATAAGAAAGAAAAAAACCAGGCAGCTAGTGGTGAAAAACTGGGAGAGGGAGAGAATAAAGAGAAATAAAAGGTCTGGACGATCCATAAAGTGGATATTCAACTCATGAATAAATCACGAGTAAGTGACATTTCTATTTTCATTTTATTCCCAAGAGGAAACAGTTTTAATGGAGAGGTGTGTGTGTGTAGACATGTGAATGCGTGCATGTATGCTGTGGCTTTTATACTTAACTTCACCTAACACTTTTCCCTTTTTACTTTCAAAGCAGTTTATCTCAAAGTATGAGATTTAAAGGCAAATCTGTAACTATGAAATGGCTCTGGTTCAACGTTATCAAAAAAAGACCAGAACTTTAGGTTATATAAATTCTCATGTTTTTCTTCGGAGATGCATCAGTCACTTGGCACAATACTTCAGTCATTGCAGAATGCCTGATTCCTCACTTCTTCCCTGATAAACTGTTCAATCAGAAGTACGTTGAATATATTTTTAAGAATCAAACTAAAAAGCTAGAATTCAAACTCTGAAAAAAAATGGCAAGGAGGAGAGAGCTGCACTTTCTTTAAAGATATATAAATACTATTCAAAATAGATTGATATCAGTTATTATATGTTACACTCTTTTTATAGGTTTTTAACTAAAGGACTTTAAATTTGGCTATATGAGTTATCTTGTAATGAATTCTTTAGAGGAAGTAAAATTTTGCCACTACCCTCTTAGGATTTTTCAGCTGGGCCTGAGAATTAAATTAGCATAAGGCAGATCCACAGGAGAAAAGCATACAAATTTATTTAATACAAGTTTTATATTGCACTGGAAGCTTAAAACAAAAATGAAAACCCAAAGACACAATTAGAGTTGAATACTTATATAATGAGTTGTAGATTATGAAAATATGACAGTGCAAATGCGCTTCACCTAAAGTAGCTGTTTAGGAAAGAAGTGACTAGGGAGACAAGTACTAGTTTAGTAAGGTTTGTTTGTACAGACTCCAGTCAGCCTCAACTTCCCATCCGTGACAAGAATGATACTTTCCTTCTGGTATAAGGAGAATATCTTTCACATAGGAATTCCATCTTATGATTTTAAGGAGAAGGAAGAAGGTCAGAATGATCTTACATCTATTGTTTTTCAAGTATCTGTACCTCAAAACAGTCAATATGTCAGATTGGCAAATTTTGGGGTGACTTGTTTTTAACTTCTTCAATTCTTTCCTTATACTGCTCTGAAAGCTTTTAATCTTTAGCTTGAAATGAAATCCAGGTTCAGAGCAAAAGTACTGAGAGATCATTATCTCTCGAGATAACCCATGACAGGTACAACCTAAAGATTTTAATGTGAAGAATGTACAAAACGGCTAACTCCATCAAACTTGGCTACACTGGACACAGATGAAAATGTGTGTGAATTCCTTAATTTTTATTTCTCTTTCATATTAGCACTGCCTGCACATGATTATAAACCTGGTACACAAAGAAGAATCTTCATTCTCTACAAATAGAGAAATCTGAGATGAGGCAAGAATATTAACATATGGGTATTGGATCTCCTCCTCATCCTCCCTTCCCCACTTCCACCACCCAGACATACTATAAGGTCCCCCAAAAAGAGAACCAAGTATTATTTATCTTGGAATCTCTATCACCTAAGACAGTGCTGTCATAAAACCAATATTCAATTATTTAAAGATGTTAGCTGAAATCTCTCAGATGAGATTTTTTTTCTTTTTAGCCAAGTTATTTTACTACTGGAAACAGCCTGACATGCATGTCCCCCTAACTATCACTGCTATAAGTATCAGTGTAAAGTAGTATGGTTATACCCCATAGTGAAGAGTAGGCAGGCCCTGGCAGGACAAAAAAAAAGAGAGAAGCAGCAAAAGCAAGTATCCAAAGCTAAAAGGTCTCCTCAACAACTTTGAAACTAAGACTTCAAATAAGTAGATTAAAAGACAGTAAAGAAGTAACAACCTCCAAGCATCTAAAAGACACCCAGGAAAGGTAAAAGGGAGAGTAGACAGGTGTGTTATCACACACAGAGTTGGAGTCTAAGAAAATTGTAGAAGCTCTTAAGAATGAAAAGGGGAGTCTTAAATACTGAGACATTATCTACCTGTTAATACCCTTCAAAAAAGTAGTAGGTTGAAAATACACTGTTTCTCTTATACATTGCCAAATGCAGTTAAGTCATACTTTTGGCAGTCACTGTAATGAAAAGAAGTTCATCCTTAGGTTAATTTCAAAACACTACATTCTCGGGGTTCCGGTCAAGATGGCGACGACACAGGCGGAACTGAGAGATTCTCCGAATGTGAGTTCCCCAAAAAGACTCTTGCTTCCCTTCCCTCACCCACTCATCCATAGCCAGACGCATCGGTCTGAGGCCCAGGGACACTCGGTCCCACGCAGGGCCGGCTATTGCGTCCCTGGTTGCTCCCCCGCTGGTAGGAAATCTCGGGTCTCAGCTCCCTCCCTGGTTACAACATACCCAGACCGAGCCCCCGATCACCCGGGGAGGCTCTGGGCACCCGCCCCTCAGAGAAGCTGATTCCATTTCTGACTGAAATACGCTGGGAACAGTCCAGGGCCA
>CAUYQG010130263.1:0-46941 GCA_963574415.1 Tarsius wallacei
AGACCTCATCTCTACAATAAATCAAAAAATTAGCCAGGCGTGGTAGCATGCGCCTGTAGTTCCAGCTATTTGGAAGGCTGAGACGGAAGAATCACCGGAGCCCAGCAGGTCGAGGCTGCGGTGGCCAGGAGCGGCCACTGCACTCCAGTCTGGGCGACAGAGTGAGACTCCAACTCAAAAAAAAAAAAAAAGAATCTCCAGATGATTCATAGGAATGTTGAAGCTTGAGAAGCACTCCCATGGAGTAGATGTTAGGAATGAGAATAATATATAGGATATTACCTAGACTTGAATCACTTCCAGTTTGAAGTAGTGGTAGTCTCTCGGCTTCTACAGGCCACTCTTATTCCCACAGGGAAGTGGTGGAATACATGGTCCAGCATTTCAAGCCTCAGATCTTTGGTGATCGCAAGCCCGTGTATGATGGAAAGAAGAACATTTACACTGTCACAGCACTGCCCATTGGCAACGAACGGGTAAGTTGGGAATCAAGTTAGTTCTGTGTTAGGGGTCTGGGGTGAACAAAGCTCACTTAAGCCCATTTGGAGTAGCGGTCCAGAGATCCTTTTTATATCTTTGGTGCTGAGAAAGTGTTTTAGGGTGAAGGGTGGGTAGATGCTGATGTTTATTTAGTCTTTTTTGTGCCTGGCCTTGTCCTAAACAGACTGATTAGACTTAAAATAGACCTAAAGGACTTTCGGCTAGGCTAAGGTGGTTGAGAGAGACAGAAGCACTGAGACAAGCTGGCTAGAAACTAAGGGGGGCTGGATTTACTCTGGGGTTTTTCTTATGAGCCCCTGTCAACTTGAGGAGCATATTCTTGACAAATCAATGGAGTGGGGAGTCATTGGAGCATAGCAGGGAATGCTGGTCTGTAGGAAAGTGATGGCAGACCTTCACCTCTTTCTCTCATTCTCCTGAAGGTCGACTTTGAGGTGACTATCCCCGGGGAAGGGAAAGATCGAATCTTTAAGGTCTCCATCAAGTGGCTAGCCATTGTGAGCTGGCGAATGCTGCATGAGGCCTTGGTCAGTGGCCAGATCCCTGTTCCCCTGGAGTCTGTGCAAGCCCTGGATGTGGCCATGAGGCACCTGGCATCCATGAGGTATTGGGTGTAGTTAGTATCTGGGCTACCAGTGTTGGCAGAACTGATGTTGGGGGAGGAGAGGGAGCACATATTAAGGTTCCACCGTGTGCCATTCAAGAAAAATTATTTGAAACCCTACCATGTGTCAGGCAATTGTGCATATACATTTAGATAATTTAAAGCCCGGGCCCTGAACTTCTTAGGTATCTTTGGGCCTCATCCCGTATGTCCCTGCAGGGCAGGGAAGAGGTAGAAACTTGTACAAGGTCAGTCATACAACTAGTAGAGGATCAGAGCTGGCATTAAAGCCCCGGTGTCCTGCCTTCCAGGCCAGGGCTCCTCCGTGCCCAGGATGCCTCACAGGGTGGGGGCCTGTGCCCGAGGGACCAGTTCTCTGCCTGTCCCTGCCAGGTACACCCCTGTGGGCCGCTCCTTCTTCTCACCGCCTGAGGGCTACTACCACCCGCTGGGGGGTGGGCGCGAGGTCTGGTTCGGCTTTCACCAGTCTGTGCGCCCTGCCATGTGGAAGATGATGCTCAACATTGATGGTGAGTGGGGAGAGCTATGGAGCCATGGGCACCCCAAGTCCAGTGACCACACTCCCAGCCTCATCCCTCCCAGCTCTGCAACCACACTCCTAGTCTAATTCCTATAGCCCTGGCACTCCCATCCCCTTCCCAATACCCTATAAGGAAGAGGGTATAAATTTCATTGCCTTCATGTGTTCTGGAAGACAGAAGCTGAGCTGAGCTATTTCTACCCTGTTCCCACAGTCTCAGCCACTGCCTTCTACAAGGCACAGCCAGTGATTGAGTTCATGTGTGAGGTGCTGGACATCAGGAACATAGATGAGCAGCCCAAGCCCCTCACAGACTCTCAGCGCGTTCGCTTCACCAAGGAGATTAAGGGTGAGGACCTGACCAGGTGGGGAAGGGAAACAGTGCTGCTTTCTCTTTAGCCCTAAGAGGAAATCACCTTGGGATGTATTCAGGGGAGAGGCCAAGACTGGGCACTTGAGCAACCTATTCCAACCCTGACAAGCAGTGTGTGTATCTCAGGCCTGAAGGTGGAAGTGACCCACTGTGGACAGATGAAGAGGAAATACCGTGTGTGTAATGTTACCCGTCGCCCTGCTAGCCATCAAACGTAAGTTGGCAAGGCTACTGAACCATACTTTGTTGGTAGAAGAAGGCTGAGATTTCAAACTTACTCTCCTTCCCTCCCCCCACTAACCCTGAGAATGAGCCTTGAACTGACCCTTTTTTCAAAGATAAGCTGTGGGAATTTGGCATCCCTCCTCCAATCTTCCCAGATCCATTGATACTCTCCCTTCCATTTTTTTACCTTCTTGATCTCCTCCTTTCCTCCTTGGGCCTTTACTGTAGAAAAGGCATGTTCCTCTGGTTATATAAATATTAGAATTTCTCTCAATTTGCTCTCCCCCCCACCCCCTTCCCTAAAAAAAAGAAAGCCAGGCTCCTGGCTCCTTGAGAAAGCTATCAGTGATTCCATCCCCATTCTTGACTTCAAGCCACACTGGATTTTTACATGTCCATGTTTGGATTTATGCTCAACATTATAAATATGGATGAATCAGTTTGGTCCTGACTTTTCTGGAAGTTGCATCTCAAACCTTTGGCTTCTCTCCTTTGAAACCCTGTATTGCCTGCTTTCCTATGAGTGGCAGTGCTTAAAGAGGTTGGGTAGGATGAAGCAAAGGTCTGGAGTTTCTGTCTTGTACTCCATAATCATGTTGGGAGACAAAAAAGAAAAAGAATTAAAAGGTCTGGGGCTTCCCATGATTATGGGTCTAGGGAGATGGAAACTGAATGCTTGGCTTTGACATCTCCTTACCTTCCTCCAAACAGATTTCCCTTGCAGCTAGAGAGTGGACAGACTGTGGAGTGCACAGTGGCACAATATTTCAAGCAGAAATATAACCTTCAGCTCAAGTATCCCCACCTGCCCTGCCTACAAGTTGGCCAGGAACAAAAGCATACCTACCTGCCCCTAGAGGTGAGACTACCAAGTGATGACTGGGCTGAGGAACGGGCATTGTTATACCTTAACACTGATCATCAAAGTTCTGTTCTTTTGTAGTATGTCATCCTCATTTTGAAGTTTGGAAAATTGACATTCCTAGAAGGTATGAACCTTAGAAGGTTCTTCTGTGAATGGCAGGCCTCATTCTTACTGCTAAGTTGATTTCTATCCCCCATCCTGCTCACATGTTCTTTCAGGGCTGATAGGCAGAGATACAAGCTGCATTTTCTGCTTAGTAAGTAGTTGGTTTATTTAGGATAGAAATTTCAGATACCCACAGTCATGTTCTCTTAATTTCTCTTTCCCTGCTGTTAAGAGCTGGGGATTCTAAGTGACCTGAAGATACAAGTATACCTTTTTCGGAAATGAATGTTACCTTTTTTTTTTAAATTGAGTCAGTGTCTCATTCTGTTGCTCAGGCTGGAGGATAGTGGCACACTCATAGCCACTGCAGCCTCGACCTGCTGGGCTCAGGCAGTCCTTCCGCTTCAGCCTTCCAAATAGCTGGAATTACTGGTGTGTGCCACCACGCCCAACTAGGAAGCCGATAGATATCATGGCTCAGACTATTCCTATATAACCGAATGGTTCTTTTTTTCCAGAATAATAGGTTACGATATGTGAGATTATGCCAAATCCGGGAAGAATGAGAATATATACTTCAGGGTGACCAAAGAACCAGAATAAATGCTGGTAGAGGATAGGGTCCCCTTCTCCGGCAGGGTCAAAGAAGGTTGTGTGCAGGTTTCGATCAGTTAGAAGTATTGTAATTCCTGCTGCTAAGACTGAAAGGGAGAGTAGGAGTAAAACAGCTATAATTAATACAGATAGGAATTTCAGTTCCTATCCATACCTATGGAATCAGAGTCTGTCTTTTAACAGGATCCAAAGAGGATTCATATGTACATTAAGACTGTAGAGCTGGGTCTTGCCAAGTTTCCCAGGCTGAGCCACTGCGCCTGGCCTGAATGTTACCTTTAATGTAATTCTTATTTCTCTAATGACTAATGTATTCCTTTTGAAAAGTGTTAGCTCAAAGACTTGTCATACATTGTTTTGTTTTGGGTTGGAGTCTCACTCTGTCACCCAGGCTGGAGTGTGGTGGCACACTCACAGTCACCCCAGCATTGACCTGATGGGCTCAGGCAATCCTGCCACCTCAGCCTTCCACGTAGCTCAAACTAGAGGCATGGGCTATCATGCCTGGCTAATTTTTTGATTTATTATAGAGATGAGGTCTTGCCAAATTGCCCAGGCTGTTCTTGAATCCGTGGGCTCTGGCAATCCCCTTACCTCAGCCTCCCAAAGTGCTGGGATTACAGGTTTAAGTCACCGTGCCCGGCCTACTTGTCATACTTTTATATATCTGTAGACCTTTGGAATCCTGTGATTAGAGAAAGAATAGTAATGCTAGTTAAATCATAGGATACAAATGCAGAATTATTAGGCTGTATTTGGTTTGGTATACACTAGCCAAAATATCTAATGAGAAACTACTACTGGTTACTTTGTGTCTAGTTCAGTGCTACCCAAAAATGTGGTCAAGTGTACCAACAGGATAGGCATTACCTGTTCTTTAAAATGTGGCTTGTGAGCCGGGCTCGGTGGCTCAGCCTGTAATCCCGCGCCTTGGGAGGCTGAGGTGAGTGGATTGCCTGAGCCCGTGGGTTCGAGACCTGCCTGGGCAACTTGCGAGACCTCATCTCTGCAATAAATCAAAAAATTAGCCGGGCATGATTGCGCGTGCCTGTAGTTCTAGCTACTTGGAAGGCTGAGGCAGAAGGATCGCTGGAGCCCGGCAGGTCGAGGCTGCAGTGGCCAGGAGCAGCCACTGCACTCCAGTCTGGGCGACAGAGTGAGACTCCAACTCAAAAAAAATAATAATAATAAAAAATAAAAAAATAAAATGCGGCTTGTGGCTCAGTCTGTAATCCCAGCACTTTGGGAGGCCGAGGCCTGAGCCCGCGATTTCGAGACTAGCCCGAGCAACTTGGTGAGACCTTGTTTCTACAATAAATCACAAAAACTAGCTGGGCGTGGTAGCATGTGCCTGTAGTTCCAGCTACTTGGAAGGCTGAGGTTTAAGGATCTCTGGAGCCCAGCAGGTTGATGCTGGGGTGGCCGTGAGTGTGCCACTGCACTTCAGCCTGGGCAATGGAGTGAGAATCCAACTCAAAAAATAAATAAACAAATAAATAAAATGTGGCTTGTTTAAAATGCAGAATTTCAGTTCCTATCCATACTTATGGAAATCAGAGTCTGTCTTTTAACAGGATCCAAAGAGGATTCATATGTACGTTGAAGTTGGAGAAACACTGTCTTAAACTACCCTCTTATTTTGTTCCAGCAACAGAAGAAGTCAGATAGCCCAGATCAAAGCTCAAGCCTTTTGTGAATTTCTGGGATTTCAGAAATAACCTGAGGGAATTAGGCTGAAGGGAGAAAACCAAGGAACTCTGATTTGGTTAATAACTGCTGATGCATAGAAAGTGGGGTAAACATATTCTCTGAGGTGTAAACAGAGGTCTTTAGGGATGATTCTAGCCAAATAGATAGTAGGTGATATTTACTGCAATCTGAAATTTGTTAGCAAATTATCATTATTTCTGTTTAAACAGTAGTTTCCAAGGTGAATAATTTATGTAATTATTTAAATATTGATTTTTGCTGTTTATTTAACAAATATTTATTGAGCTTCTACAGTGTGTCATATACTCTTACGTACTAGGATCATAGATAATAACAAGACAGACAAGGTCCTTGCTATCATAGAGTGTACATTCTCGAAAAGAGATTTAGAGAATAAGTTGTTAAACACATTGTGAGCTAGTGATTGCTGCATGAGGCCCTGATTAGTGTCCAGATCTCTGTTCCCCTGGAGCCTGAGCAAGCCCTGGGGATAGATACAAAGAATCATGCAAAGATAGTTTCAGATGGTAGAAAGTACTATAAAAATCATAAAACAGGTGGAGGAGGATAGAGAGCTACTCAGTGATTGTTGTCAGGGAGGGCTTCTTTTAGGAGACATTTGAGCTAAGTCCCGAATTATGGCATAGAATCAACCTTGTAACACCCTGCAGGAAGAGCCTTCCAAGGCAGGAGGATAACAAATACAGTTTTGAAGCCGAAGGGAATTTGGATCTTTTTAAGGGATATACAGAATGCCATTAGTAGATAGCATATATTGTGTAAGGAGAAAAGTAGTAGAAAACAATTCTGTAAAGGTGCAGGGTCAAATAATGTAGGTTAGTGTAACCAGGTGGGGGTTTTATTTTTTTTAGAATAGCTTTATAGAACTATAATTCACATACCATAAAATTCATCCTCTTGAAATGTACAATTAGGTGGTTTCACAGAACTGTGCAACCATCACCACTATCTAATTCCAGAACATTTCATTACCCCCCAGAGAAAGCCCATACTCATTAGCTTTCACTCATCATTCCTTCTCTCCCCAACAATCCCTAGTTACCACTAATCTACTTTCTGTCTCTGTGGATTTGCCTATTTTGGGCATATCATATATATGGAATCATGTAACGTGGCCTTTTGTGACTGGCATCTTTCACTTAGCATAATAGTTTCAAGGTTTATCCATGTTGTTCCATTGTATGGATATGTTATATTTTGTTTCTCCATTCATCACTTGATGGACATTTGGGTTGTTTACACTTTTTGGCTTTTATGAATAATGCTGCCATGAACATTGATATTTTTGTGTGAACATATGTTTTCATTTTTCTTGGGTATATACGTGAGAGTGAAATAATATGTAAATATGTTTAACATCTTAAGCATCTGCCTGATTGTTTCCTGAAGTGGGTATGCCATTTTACAATTCCATTAGCAGTGAATGAGGGTTTCAATTTCTGGCCAGGTGGGATTTTAATCTAATTATAATAGAAATTAATTGGAAGATTTAAAGTAGAAGAACAATACAGATTATTTGAATCTCCACAGCTAGAGACTAGAAGTAGCCAGTGCCTCCAATCCAGCTTTGTGTCTTCCTTGAGTAGTTATACAGACCAGTAAGAATGTCAGTGAAATCATTTATTCATGTTCCAATCACAGTTCGTCCCTTCTTTTGCCTTTTTTTTTTTTCAAATTGTGGTAAATATACATAATATAAAATTTACCTTTGGCAAGGCACGGTGGCTCAGGCCTGTAATTCCAGCACTTTGGGAGGCCAAAGCAAGAGGATTGTCTGAGCCTGAGGGTTTGAGACCAGCCCAGGCAACTTGGCGAGACCTCGTCTCTATAATAAATAAAAAATTAGCCAGGAGTGGTAGTGCATGTCTGTAGATCTGGCTACTTGGAAGGCTGAGGCGAAAGGATCTCCTGAGCCCAGCAGGTCGAGGCTACGGTGGCGGTGAGTGTGCCATTGCACTCCAGCCTGAGCAACAGAGTGAGACTCCAACTCAAAAAATAATATAAAATAAAATTTACCATTTTAACCATTTTTAAGTGTACAGGTCTGTGACATTAAGTACATTCACAGTTTTACAGCCATCACCGTCATCTGTCTCCAGAACTGTCATCATCCCAAACTGAAACTCTGTATCCATTCAATAATAACTCCCTATTCTTCCCTCCTCTTACCACCTGGTAATCACTATTCTACTTTCTGTCTCTATGAATTTGACTGCTCTGGGTACCTCAAATAAGTAGAATCCTATAATATTGGTTCTTTTCTGACTGGTGTATTTCACTTAGCATAACGTCTTCAAGGTTCATCCATATTGTAGAATGGTAGAATTTCCTTCCTTTTTGACTAATAGTCCATTGTATGTCTATACCACATTTTGTTCATTCATTCATTGATGGATACTTGGGTTGCTTCTACTTTTTGACTGTTTGGATAACGCTGCTATGTACAAAGGTATACAAATACCTATTCAAGTTCCTGCTTTACTTTTGAGTACATGCCCAGAAGTAGAATTGCTGGTTCATATGGTAACTTTATGGTTAATTTTTTTGAGGAATCACCATACCATTTTCTACAGCAGCTACACCATTTTACATTCTCACAGTGCACAAAGGTTCTAATTTCACCACATCTCTGCTTTAGTCTTTTGCCATTGTTATTTCTATTGTCTATAACTATCTTTATAGAGCACCACAATTTTAAGGCACATTTAAGGGAGCTGCCTCACAGATTTCAACAATTCTGGATCTTCATTCAGTGAATTGACTATATTGTGTATTCTTTGGAATATGAAGTTTGAAGGCAGGTCACCTTAGCCTGGTTTTCCCTCCCATTGTTTAGCATGAACTCTGGGAATGAGGACGAGAAACAATACATAAAGAATGTTGGCCCTATGGGAGCAAGTTATATATTTTATCTAATCTAAATCCTTATAACCTCATGGGACAGCTAGTTTGTGTGTGTGTGTGTGTGTGTTTGTTTTTTTGAGTTGGAGTCTCACTCTGTCACCCAGGCTGGAATGCAGTAGCACGCTCACGGGATTGCTGGGTCAAATGGTAGCTCAATTTTTAGTTCTTTTTGAAATTATCACACTACTTTCCACAAAGGTTGAACTAGCGTAAATTCTCACCAATGGTGTAGAAGCATCCCTTTTCTCCACAGCCTTGCCAACACCTATTGTTTTTTTGGCTTTTTTTTTTTTTTTGAGTCGGAGTCTCACTCTGTTGCCCAGGCTGGAGTGCAGTGGCATGCTCACAACCACCGCAGCCTCGACCTATTGGGCTCAGGCATCCTTCCGTCTCAGCCTTTCAGGTAGCTAGAACCACAGGCATGTGCCATCACGCGTGACTAATTTTTTTATTTATTGTAGAAACAAGGTCTCGCTATGTTACTCAGGCTGGTATCAAACCTCTGAGTTCAGGCAATCCTCTTATCTCTGCCTCCTGAAGTGCTGGGATTATAGGCATGAGCCACTGTGCCTGGCATGTTTGTTTTTAATGTCTGAGATTAAGGAAGCAGAGTTTCAGAGTAGTTAAGAGACCTGTTCAAGCTGACATCACCTAGAAATGGCAAAACTTGACTTAAAACACAAGTCTTCCAAAATCTACTGGCTTTCTCTATTCTACTACAAGCTTTTCTGTTCACAACATTCTGAATATAGTATATTAAGGAGTGAAAGTCTTATATGTTGCTAGACAGCCTTTTCTGATTGCCCTTGTGTTCCGTTGGGCACAGGACAGATGAACAAAGTGGCAAGATGTTCCTCACCTCAACAGAGGATAATGTCAGCCAACAAAGAAAGTGATTTCTGTAGTCTCAGGGCTCAATGATCATTTATAGACTGGGACTCAAGAGTTTAGAGCCATCCCTAGTCTTCCTTGTGAGTTACAGGATGGAGCAACTGGCTTTCTGTTTTTAGAATCTAATTTGTGTTTATTGGGTTTTTCAGCATTCAGAAGATCTCTATACTTGGTCCTTTGGTTAATAATCTGTGTTACAATTTATTGAGTGTTTACTGTGTCCCAGAACTATACTCAGTTCTTTTGAGTGCTTTATTTAATATCAAGACGACCCTATGAAATTGTTACTGTTCTCAGTTAACATGAGACCAGAGCCCCAGTTCTGGCTTTGGATCTCAAGGTTTTTATCACAAAGTGGCTGTGCTGCCTTTTGTATTGCACATGAATATTTTCTAACTGACCTATAAAGTAAAACTCAAGAGGAGGATATGTGTATGTAGAAGGAATTTTGCCATCCCCTTCCCCATAGCTGACAGCCAAGGTCCCTTCTCTTATTGTGGGGTTCAGGTTACAGGGAGGACTGTATTCAAGCCAGAGCCACTTGTCCTTCTTGTTTCCTCAGGTCTGTAACATTGTGGCTGGGCAGCGCTGCATTAAGAAGCTGACCGACAACCAGACTTCAACCATGATAAAGGCCACAGCTAGGTCGGCCCCAGACAGACAGGAAGAGATCAGTCGCCTGGTCAGTGGGGCTGCAGAGAAATGCCTGCTTGTTTGCTCAGTCATTGGGGCTTTTGGTAGCATAGATGCCTAAATACCCCAGCAGGACCCTCCCTTATGAGAACCCAAGTCTGTGTTTGTTTCCTGAGACTCCATAGGGCTTCTCTTGCTTTTTGACCCTGTAGCCACTTTGCTCTCTCTTTGTCTCTCTTGTATTACTTTCTTGTGTTATCCACTTCCACTTCTCTTATCTTCCACTTTCCCCCCTTTTTTAGGGCTATTCTTTGTCAACCACCCCGCTTCTCTTTATTGTTCTCTCCTCAGGACTTAGAGGGTAAGCAGTACTGCCAAGCTGCTACTCTCCTGAGATCCTTCTTTTTTGCTCTGCAGATGAAAAATGCCAGCTACAACTTAGATCCCTACATCCAGGAATTTGGGATCAAAGTGAAGGATGATATGACGGAGGTGACGGGGCGAGTGCTGCCGGCGCCCATCTTGCAGTACGGCGGCCGGGTGAGCAGGGTCAGGGCCAGACAACATCTTGGGGTATTTGGGGGTGGTTGGGTTGTATAGCCAGGGGCTTTTGCTCCCCTACTCATCTGGCTCTACTGAAGCTCACCTGGCTGCCCCCTCTGCCTATCTCCAGAACCGGGCCATTGCCACACCCAATCAGGGTGTCTGGGACATGCGGGGGAAACAGTTCTACAATGGGATTGAAATCAAAGTCTGGGCCATCGCCTGCTTCGCACCCCAAAAACAGTGTCGGGAAGAGGTGCTCAAGTAAGGAGGGTTGGGTATAGGGGTGGAAGGATGGGAAGGACCTTAGAGTTGCCTACCTTTCCCCACTCCCCCAGGGGCTGAGATTGATTAGTTGTGTGCTCTTTTTGTCTTGACCCTGCCTGCATTGTGCTTTTTGACTAAAACTTATGTATTCTTTTTCCGTCCCTCTGTGGTCAGGAAAATTTGATAAGGACCATATCTCTGTCAGAGATGATGATTTAGGGCTTGAATCTCCTAAGGGAGACCTGAATTATTTACTACTATAATTATTATCATTGGTAATAAACAGTAGTAGTGATGACTATAGTTTTATGCCAACACTGTACTTACATTCCTAATTTATGTTCTCTCATTTCATCTTTACAGTGAGTAGGTGGTGATATTTCCATTTTCAGGAGACTGAGGCTCACAGAGGTTAAGTAACTTGTCCAAAGTTTGCACATCATCAAGAAAGTGTCAGTGTTGGAGCAAATCAGATCCAAGCTTCAAAACTGTTTTGTTCCTAATTGGAAACAAAATAGAGCAGTTTGTTTAGCTGGTCCTCTGAGTTCTCCTTTCCTATGTACAGAATTTGTTTAATTAGGTTCAAGTGACCTGAACAGGTAAACATGAGTTGTAAAGGCCTCTGTAGCTGAGGGACTGGGAGTAGATGGCAGCAATGAGGAAAGTGTTTATAGCCAAGTAGTTTAAAGCAACAGGTTAGGGGAATAATAGCTTGAGTGAGTAAATGAGTAAGTAAAGAAGTCACTGAACCTTCTTCTGTGGTCTTTTTAAAATTTTAAGTTTTATTGAGATAAATTTAACATACCACAGAACTCACCTACATAAAGCATAGTTTGTTGATTCCTGCCATCTTCTGAATGGTTGCTTCTTATTCTCTCTGGATCTGGAATGGGGTCAGTGCATTTTAGGGATGAGGAAGAGTAGATGGAGCTGGCCATTTTGGGTAATAACGAGAATAATGGAGATGTGAGCCCTGGTGGGCTCAGCTGGCCTTGGAGTCCTCATAAGAATTAATTTGTAGCTAGGGCATGGTGGCACGTGCTTGTAGTCCCAGCCACTCAGGAGACTCAAACAGGAGAATTACTTGAGCCCAGGAGTTCAAGACTGTGCTGTGATCACATCTGTGAATAGCTCCAGCCTGGGCAATATAGTGAAACTTGTCTCTTTAAAAAAAAAAAAAAAGTCTAGTGCAGCTCCTGATGGATCTAAAGACTCTAGACTTTGCCCTTGCCCTTCTCCCTCTCCCCTCCCCCTCACAGATACACAACCACTACCACCATCACAATTGTAGCTTATTATAAATGGGTTTTCATGTCCCCTTTCCTGAGTTCTTTGGATATTGGTCCCATTTAAGTCAGGCTGCTCCTAGCCTTGGCCTAGCATTGTAGGACTGACCCTTAGCAATATTGGAAAGGCTCCTAGCTTTTTGCCTTTGTGCCATAGTGGCTTCACTGGTAGTTCCATTCTCTGTGTGCTTCTCTCTTACTCCCGTATCTTTCCTCTACTCAGTAGTTTTGGGAAACAGTCCCTTGTTTTGGCCATTTTGAGGTATAGGAACTGATAAATCTAGAATCTCAGGGTTGGAAGAAGTCAGTTTATTAGGCTTTCCCTTCTAGTGACACCTAGATGTAGGAGGTAAGAATGTGGCTTGTGTATCTCAGTCAGTAGTACCCAGTAGTCCCCAGTTAGATGTGTGGTTCTGGGCTGAGGGTAAAGATTTCTGAGACTTCAGCCATGGTGGTAGATGAGATTGTTGGGAGAATGTGCATAGTAAGCAGAGGTTGAAGATATAACTTAGAGAAACTGGAAAGTTAATAAAATCCTTAAGTCTATATGAGGGGATAGGATACAGAGCACCAAGAAAGGGCATCCTTTTTACCGAGAAAGGGGTGGAGGAAACATGAAGGCTGCTGTGGTATTAGAGAAACTGGTAGTTGGGGGTGGATGTCCTTGGTGCAACCCTCAGAATTGTTCTTCTGGCTAAAGAGGCCCCATTACTTCAGCTATATCATCTTTAGGACAGGATTTCAAGACTTTCCCATCCTAGACGTCTCATAACACTTTGTGGCCCCCATCACTGGACAGTATTCCAAGTGTGGTCTAGTGGTAGAGAGATTGGGAATACCACTTTCCTTGAAGTAGAGACCCAATATTAATGAAATCTGGTAACACTGGCTTTTTTAGTAACTGCACTGCAGTTGTATACAAGGCAGATAAGTCAAGAAAATATAATTAGTGATCTAACTATTGTAAGTCTAGCTGTACTAGACTTATTCTATCATTAATAAGTCTTGCTTCTATTTACATGAAACAGTGGTTATGTTGCATTTTTTATTCTAATATTCAAATTGAAAATATGTCTTAAAACGTGCAGAATAATACAGTAGACACCCACACATCCATCATCCAGTTTTATCATATTTACTTTATCCTTTTTCTTTGAGTTGGAGTCTTACTCTCTCACCCAGGCTGGAGTGCATTGGCATGTTCACAGCCACCTTAGCCTCCACCTGCTGGGCTCAGGCAATCCTTCTGCCTCAGCCTTCTAAGTAGCTGGGATTACAGGTGTGCACCACCATACCTGGCTAATTTTTTTGACTTATTGTAGAGATGAGGTCTCACCAAGCTGCCCAGGCTGGTCTTGAATCCCAGGCTTGGGCAATCCTCTCACCTCGGCCTCCCAAAGTGATAGGATTACAGGCTTGAGCCACTGTGCCTAGCCTTATCCTTTTTTTCAAATGAAATTACAGATAAATGTGATGTTCCTTTATATCCCGCTCTATAGTCCCATTTCTCCCTTCTGATGCAACCACCATCTTGAATTAGTGTGACCTTTCTATCCAGTTTATGTGTTTTATATGCTTATATACATGTGTATATATCTATGTATGTATGTGTATATGTATATATACACACAGTTTAAAATTTTGTATAACCGTATCTATTATGATGTATTAACCTTTCTCATGTGTTTTTACTAAGTAAATGAAAAAATACTTTCTCACTAAACTATCATGGACATTTATATGCTATATAATAACATCTCCTGAATAACTGATTTCCTTCCTCTTTGTACATTATTTTTTTTTTTAATTGAAATGCAAGATTATCACAAATTAAGTTTCCTCCTGCGTTTTCGGTCTGTCAGTATATTTATGTAGCTTGATTTTTGTACTCTACTACATGTGTACCCTCTATTCTAATGTTGTCTTCCTTTCTCAGGCTAAAGCCCTAAAGTCAAAGGAAGGAAGCTTGTGTCAAGATTGGCTCTTAGGTTTCAAAGAACCAGTTGGGGAGGAGGGAGTTCATTTTTACTGAGCATCTCCTGTGATCCCATCACTGTTGGAACCTAGTTTGTTGTTAACAGAAAGGCCTTACACTTGGGCATCTGCCTGTATCTTTGGGCATGTAGTAGAGCACAGGAATCAACTGCTTGAATACGGCAAGGTGGGAAGCCTGAGAATTCCTGTAGGTCCCTTTTCTGGGCTCTTTCATCTCTCTGCTTGTACCATTGAACACTTAGCAAGCTCTGTCTTGTCTTACTCAACTATAAATGTATATTTTACATTAGCTGTGCCTGTGTCTCATTCATATTAGAATCTCTCAGTGCCTTTCACAGTGCTGAGCACTTAAGATGAAGACATTTGGTTAGAGGTATTCAGATGAAACTTACTGTCTCCTGTCATGACCATGCTTGTGCTACAGGAACTTCACAGACCAGCTGCGG
The DNA here is from genome assembly GCA_963574415.1 of Tarsius wallacei. Lineage (NCBI taxonomy): Eukaryota > Metazoa > Chordata > Mammalia > Primates > Tarsiidae > Tarsius > Tarsius wallacei. The sequence continues at coordinate 14,526 of CAUYQG010130263.1, forward strand.
AAGATTTCCAAGGATGCAGGGATGCCTATCCAGGGTCAGCCTTGTTTCTGCAAATATGCGCAGGGGGCAGACAGTGTGGAGCCCATGTTCCGGCATCTCAAGAACACCTACTCAGGACTACAGCTCATTATCGTCATCCTGCCAGGGAAGACGCCAGTGTATGGTACAGTTCCCTTAGGATGATGATAATGATGATGGGACTCAGGGTAGTTCTCTAGGGGGGCTCCTAGAGAAGACTCAGTCTTGACTATGGCCGAACGCTGTTCCTTAATGTCAATGCTCCTCTCATAGGAGAAATATTAGTTTGTATAAGCCATTGAGTGATCCCAGATCCTATTTACCTGCTCACACTCCCTCCCAGTAACATTTACTGGGGTCCTCTCTGTGCTAGTCTTTTTGCCAGGTTTAGCTGACCAGACACAGAGATGAGTCAGTCCGGATACCTGTCCTTAAGAGTGCGTTGTTTATCCAGCGTCATGCAGCACACCCAAGGGGCATGTGTAGTGATTCTTCTAGTGTTCCATTGCTTGGGAATGACTTGAAATTTTTGAGAGGCTGTCTCTCTCCTCTTTTCCTCCTTTTTAGACTAGGGATGACTATATAAGTCTCTGACTTTGTGCTTCTCTCTTACTCCATTTTCCCTCTTTACATCTGCTGCTTCAAAGGAAGATGCATGCCTCTTACTTTTCTCAACTCCTCTGTGCTCTTGTTTTCAGCCCCTCAAACCTGTGGGACTTCATACCTTTTAACCTTCAAACATATTTAGATTCCCCATAGTGCACATTACCACAATCTTACCATTTCCTTTAGCTTTTGTCTTCCTAGTTTCTTCATTAAACCTTTTGAATGAGTACTCTATATTCTCTATGCCCACTACCTCACTATCCACTTACTCCTTAGCTACTTTCATCTGTCTTGCCTTTTGTGTACTCTTCTCCTGAATCTCCTCTGCAAAGAGTCACCAGTGGCCTTTCTCAGTTTTCCTCTTCCCATGACTTTTGGATATTTTCTTCTGTTTCTCCTTAACTTATAAAAATAAGTTTATCATTACCAGGAATGCCTAGTATTCTCCAGGTTTGTGTTTTCTGCCTTTTCTTTTTGTTTTTACATTTTATTACAATTCTCATTCGTTTCAGTTGCTTCAGCCATCACCTATTGTTATTTTATGTTACATTATTAAAATCTTGATCTCGCCCTTGAACCCTCTACAGCTTCCATCTGTTCCTTTGGCCTCTCTCCTTTCTGCAAGAGTTATAGATCACCTATTATGTGTGTAACACTGTGCAACATCCTGGATATATTGGTGAATAAAACAGGTATCATCTCTGCCCTTAGTGTTTTGTTGGACCATCTCTTCAGTAGCTTGTCTTCTCTATCAACTCTTCTCTCCTTTCTTCTATATGTGGCATCACATTTGCTTCTGAGTACCTTCATACAAAATTTGGAGGCTGTCTGCCTTCTCTTTGTTTCATATCTAGTGCTTTTTTTCATAGTCCTCAAAATATATTCTTTGTTCTCCAGCTACACTTCTTAGCCTAGATCTAACCTTCCTTCTCAAGTTTTTCTTGAATAAGTTACCAGGTAAGACTTACTGTGACTGTACTGTCTATCAAAGAAATTGGTTCCCATTAATTACTGCATAAAGGGTTTAGCATGGCCCTGATCCTAGTTGAGAATTTTCAGCTTTACCTTGTAGTGTTCACTTGCCACACATACTAGAAAGATCACTGATTCTGGAATTGATTAGAACTGAATTTAATCCTGGCTATACCAGTCAACTAACTTGGGCAAATTATGTAACCTTTCTGAGCCTCATGAATTAATTATATAAAAAGCAAGAGTCTAGCATAGTGCCTGGCACATAGGTGACAGTCTAAGTGCTCACTTCTTATCTATGCTTTCCAATCTCTAGTTTTGCTCACCTTATTTGCTTTTGCCTGAAATATCTGAATACTTTTCTTCTGTCCCCCACCCTGTCCTTGAAATTCTCTCCATCCTTTAAGACTCAATTTAAATGCTACTTATTTCTTATTCTTGTCACCCCACTTGGAGTGCGAATTTGTCTCTTTCTGGATTCCTCTAGTTTATCAGGCCATCACTGATCAGTTACTACTTTGCTTGATATTTTGACCATGGAGTAGATCTTTCCCTCTGTACATACACTTAAGGGAGTGACTTCCACTGATATGATTGATATTTAGTAATTTCTTATGGAAGGCAGTTGGTTGATCTTCAATCCATGTCTTTCTTGGGCCCTTGTATAAACAATAAGGATGTTTTTAAAGCTTTTTTGAAGAAGTATCTTTATTTCTGGTTTTCTTCCTTAAAGGGAGAATCCACTGTTTGGGCTTGAGATTATAGTACAGCATGCTTGGGGAAGACAGTACTTACTCAGAATTTTCTCTTCCCTGAACTCCATAATGTTACACTTCTCTCTGGCCTCATACCTTTATCGGGGCCTCAGTTTTCTATCACTTACATGCAGCTCCTTGATTATACCACCTGGACAATGGGTCATCTTCCAAGGAATTAAGCCAGTAGACAAGAGAAGTAGTCAGCTTCTAAAGGCCCTTCACTCTTCCTCTTGGAGGCTGGGTGAAATGGCATTCTCCCTGTGATGGTCATATCAAGATCCCATTGGTATTTGGTTGCCCTGAAAATGTAGAGAGTATAGGACAGTGTCACATTTGTCTAGTTCAGATCTGGTACCATGCCTGTCCTGTCTTTAGTATCTTTAACTCCTTCCTTTCCACTAAATTGATACTGTAGACTTTTTTTCATGTAAATTTTTTATTGAATCACACATATAGAAATCGTATATGTTTAGCTCAGTGATGTTCATAAAGTGTCACAACAGTGTAACCAGTGCCCAGTTCAGATAGCAGAACGTTACCACACCCCAGGTCACTGCAACCTCTTACCATTGGTAACCACTATCCTGGTTTCTAAAACTACTAGATTAGTTTTGCCTGTTTTTGAACCTTTGGAATCATACAGTATATGCTTTCTTGTGTCTAGCTTCTTTCATGCAACATTTAATTTGTGAGATTCATCAATGTTATGTCTAGTTATAGTTTGTTAACAGTTTTTCCATTATGTGAATATAACACAATTTATATGTATTTATCCATTTTATTGTTAATACAAATATTTGGATTGTTTTCAGTTTTTGACTATTACAAATAATGCTTCAGTGAACACTCTGGTACATGTCCTTTGAACATACGTACCAATTTCTGTTGGATATATAGGAGTGGATTTTAAGTATACTAATTTACACTTCCACCAGCAGTGAGTGAGAGTACTAGATAGTTCACATTCTTACCAAATTTGGTATTGTCTTTTTAATTTAATAATTCCTGTGTATTTTTAGTAATATTCTTGTATTCTTTTAATTTGATTTCTCTGATGACTGATAAAGTTGAGTATATTTTTATATGTCTATTGGCTACTTTATTAGCCTCTTTTTGTAAACTGCTCAACTCTTCCTTTTTTTAACTAACTTTATTATTGCCTTTTCCTTATTGATGTATAGATGTTCTTTATAATTCCTTTGTTGAGTATTTATTGTATTACACATATCTCCTCTGCTCTGTGACTTGCCTTTTTTCTTTTCTTTTTTTTTTTGACTCAGAATCACCATAGCCTCAACCTGCTGGGCTCAGGCAGTCCATCCGCCCTAGCCTTCCAAATAACTGGAACTATGCCACCACACCCAGCTAATTTTTTGATTTATTGTGGAGATGAGGTCTCACCAGGTTGCCCAGGCTGGTCTCAAACCTGTAGGCTCAGGCAGTCTTCTCACCTCAGCCCCTCAAGGTGATGGGATTATAGGCGTGAGCCACCACACCCAGCCGACTTACCTTTTTTCTTTCTTATGGTGTCTTTTGTTGTATAGAACTTTTCAATTTTAGTGAAGTCCAATTTAATCAATATTTTGGTTAGTACTTTTTGAACCCCTGGCCTCAAGCAATTCTCCCACCTCAGACTCTCGAAGTGTTGGGATTACAGACATGAGCTAAACTAATCTATCTCTAAACAGAACAAAAACTCTGTTGCCTGTCTCCTGGTAGTGATACCCTCTGCTAGTGCAGAGCTTGGAATCTCATCCTCCTACCTATACCTTGAATCAGCCAATATACCCAGAAGATAACTCACCCCTGAGATTTTTTTTCTCCCTCTTTGGAATTTAGTCCCTCTAGTTCTTGTTGTCCCAGCTCCTCTCTGCTGCCTTTTAAAAGATGGTTTTCATATTTTATTTGTCTGCAGAACTGGCTTGCCACTAACTATTCCATCTTTGTTGAAAAGTGGAAATGGGCTTTTAAAACATGCTTAAATCTCTTCCATTGAAAACGTTCCAACTCTTCAACAATTCTACATTTTCTCCATTGTATTTTATATAATAAAAACAGTTACTGCCCCTACACACTAATTTTTTTAAAACCTCAATCATCACTAATTCTAAAGGAAATTTCTGGTCCTCATTTACTTGATCTCTTAGCCACATTTGACTTTGTTGACCACTTGCTCTTTATTGAAACACTCTTTCTTCCCTTGACAATCATGATGCAACATGGTCTTGGTCTTCCTTCTAGGTCTGTCTCCTTTGCAGACTTGTCTTCTTCCTATTCTGCAAATACTGGGAATTCCTCAAGATTAATTTCTAAGCTCTAATCTCTTTTCACTTTGTTATCTTCCTTGGTGATCTCATCAAGATTATGCCTTTAATACCCATACCTATATATCACACAAATTTGCGTTTCTGTTTTGGACTACTCTTGGATGATATAGCATCCAGCCACTATACCCATTTGCCTAGTTAATATCCTTACTGGGATGAACACAAAGTCTTTCAAATGCAAAATGTCTCAAAAAGAATTTATAATCTATTTCTATTACAAAAGCGAAAAACTCAAAAGTTACCCATAAAAATTTTCTTTTCCCTTACTCATGCATCTAGTGTATAACCGAGTCCCTTAAATATCTTTTGAATCCATTTGTTTCTCTTCATTTCAGTACCTCAGCTGCCTTCTCAGTCTAAACTATCCTCATCTCTTCCATAGATTAACCAAATGACTGCATTCCTTCTCTCACAGCATGCTCCCCTTGCTTTTCCTCTTAATTACTATGACTTTTCAATTTATCAAACATATCTTGCTATCTTCTAGCAACATGCATTTTTGCCTACTCTTCCTTCTACCAGGATTGCTCTTTCACAAACTCTCCCTCTCCTCTAAGTCCTTAGCTGCCTTCAGATTTCAGTTCAGTCATTACTTACTCAGAATTACCCCATTGTATGCTTTCATTGCTCCATGAAGTTTTCTGTTGTAGCATTTATCAGTGTTATAATTTTCATGATTTTTTAAATTATTAGTAGTAAGAGCTATAAGAGTAGAGACTTTATATATTTCCTTTCATCATTATGTTCCCTTCACCTCATATATTGCCTGGCATCTAGTAGGCATTCAGTAAATATTGGTTGAATGCACTAATCAGTTCTCTCCCTGCCCATAGCTGAGGTGAAACGTGTTGGAGATACGCTCTTGGGAATGGCTACACAGTGTGTGCAGGTGAAGAACGTGGTCAAGACCTCACCTCAGACTCTGTCCAACCTCTGCCTCAAGATCAATGTCAAACTTGGTGGCATTAACAACATCCTAGTCCCACACCAGCGGTATGAACCCTGTTGTCCACTTGCCCTTTTCAAGGTACCATTCTGGGGATTGATGAAGAAATAGGACCTTGGCCAGGCAGAGTGAATCAAACACTAGGGGGAGAAGTCCAGAGTGGGTATTGGATGGTGCCAGCCAGAAAAGACCCAACTCCTTACCGTCTTTTTTTTCTCTTCTTTGCTCAGCTCCGCCGTATTTCAACAGCCAGTGATATTCCTGGGAGCAGATGTTACACACCCCCCAGCAGGGGATGGGAAAAAACCTTCTATCACAGCAGTGAGTGATACTCTAGCTTCCTCCTAAGGTCCTCCTCTTAGCTCTAAGTCCCCAAGACTGCCCACGTTATTTCCTTCCCTCAGCTCTGACTCTTGACCCTTCATAAGATCTTCTGCATTTAGCTCACTATCCCCGTTCCCCACTCCCTTATATCTTCATAAAGGTAGCTCTATATGTAAACTTTTTTTTCTGGGAGAGTAGTGGAAGTGTAGCCATCTTCATCACTCTTGCTCTGCATTCAGATTTCTCTCTGCCTGCTTGTGGAATTTAGGGGAGTTATATATCTCTTCTCTAAAATCCCTTTAATGGGAATTACTTAGTTGCTGGGAATATCCTTTCCTCTGCCCCACCCCTGCCCCAGATCCATCTGTAGATTAGATGTTTCTCTAATCTCTCTCCTGACTTTTCTACTCCCTGTCTCTTAGGGGCTTTCACATTGCTAGAGTTCAGGCCTTCCTTCCCTCTTGTTTTTCCTCAACCCTCACATTCATGTAGGCAGACTGGTCTTATTTCAGTAAGTACAGGGAAACCCTATAATATGCTTATCCCTGTTTTTCTTGTGGCAGTCCTTCCTAGGCTCTGGCCACTGTCCCCTTTGTAAATGGCATAACTTTCATCAGCCAAAAGAACACTGTCACCATGGTCATGGTTCCTGAGTAGATTAGCACTTGAGTGGAAAAAAGGATATACTTGTGACTGGATGAGGTCATTGTTTGATTTCGTAGTACTAGAACTTCTCATGCCCCTCTGCAAAGGGCAGGGAGATAAAATTTACCAAGTACCTACTGTGAGCTAGGCCCTGTGCAAGATGCTTTATGTGTAACACAACAGCACTACAAGCAAGTATTCTTATCTCCATCTGAGAAGACAAAAAAGATCAGGTGGATTAAGTAACTTCTACATGGCTAATAGAACAGAGATCGAAACCAGGGCTCTTGTTAAATCTCAAGCCCTACCATTCAGTTGCACACTTTTTTTTGCCAAGAAACCTTTCCCAAGCCGGGCTTGGTGGCTCAGCCTGTAATCCCGTGCCTTGGGAGGCTGAGGTGAGTGGATTGCCTGAGCCTGCGGGTTCAAGACCCGCCTGGGCAACTTGGCAAGACCTCATCTCCACAATAAATCAAAAATCAGCCGGGTGTGGTAGTGCGTGCCTGTAATTCTGGCTACTTGGAAGGCTGAGGCGGAAGGATCGCCGGAGCCCAGCAGGTCGAGGCTGTGGTGGCTGGGAGTGGCCACTGCACTCCAGTCTGGGTGACAGAGTGAGACTCCAACTCAAAAAAAAAAAAAAAAAGAAACCTTTCCCCACACTTGCAGACTGATAGTGAGAAAGGGTGAAGTTCTAGGGGCTGATCCTTTCTCTCTGACTGTCAGGTGGTAGGCAGTATGGATGCCCACCCCAGCCGATACTGTGCTACTGTGCGGGTGCAGCGACCACGGCAAGAGATCATTGAAGACTTGTCCTACATGGTGCGTGAGCTGCTGATCCAATTCTACAAGTCTACTCGCTTCAAGCCTACCCGTATCATCTTCTACCGAGATGGGGTCCCTGAAGGCCAGCTACCCCAGGTAGGGCCCATAGTAGGTGGAGAAAACCCTCACATAGAGGCCAGAGGACTAGGCAGTACTACCTTTTCTAAGTTGTTGGTACTGGGAGGTGTGCTTTTTCTCAGGGAGCTTTGCTAAATGGGGTAGGCTTGAGGGCAGGGATTACGACTGAGGAGGAGTAGAGTGCGTAGAGTGCACGCATCTGTAGACTTTCTTCTTATAACAGAAGGCCCCCAGTGCCTACTCAGTAGTTAATTCATGTTAAAGACTGATTGTTTAGACCTGTGGTTCGCATATGTCAAGATCGCCCAGAGGGCTTGTTAAAATAATTTGCAGAAGTCTACCCTTAGAGTTTCTGATTCAGTGGGTTTTGTATGTGGGCATAGAATTTGCAATTCTTACAAGTTCCTAGGCAATGCTGCTGGCCTGAAGTCTCTTTGAGGACCACTGCTGTTGACCTTCCTTCATAATGTTCTTCCTGTTCATTCTCACTGCCATGCCTTCATAATCTGTTATTCAGACTTCTATACTGAACCGTTATAATACAACTTAATAGCATTATAACTACTGTTCATTGGACACTTCTTATGTGCCATGAACTGTGCTAAGTACTTCACATACTCGTATGTTCTATTTAATGCTTTACAATGCCCTATGAAATAATATTCTCATTTGACACATGAGAAAACTGGGACTTAGAGTTAGTTGTTGTATGACTCTTCAATGTCACCCAAGCTAATAGGGGTGGAAATGGGATTCAGATACACTGATCTGATTCCAAAGTCCATGCTCTTAACCATTATGCTCAGTTTTCTCTAAATCATCCAGTATTTCCTAAAATACCAGACAAATTAGTCATATTACTTCTTTATTCAGAAATATCTAGTGACTGCACGTAAGCTTTGGGTTAAAATTCAAACTGCTTAGGTTTTCTATGCTTTTCTTTGTCCTAGTCTTTACAATAGGTTTGTGGGGCCAGTCGTAGTAAAGTTAATAGATGTGGAGAAAACGAGACTTAGAGATGTTAAATAACTTGCTCAAGGTAATACGACTAGATAAAGCTTAGGTTTAAACCTAGTTCTAGTTAATTTCAAAGTCTTTCCTTTTCTACCATAAAGTTGTGACTTCCTGTGTTCAACATCCATGCCACAGGTAACTATTGCCTATAATTATTTACCTGTGGCTTCTTCTTTACCTAGTCATTTTTTAAATAATCCTGCCTCTTTTAGGACTGAATTCACCTTTTCCCTCTGCACCCATTCCAGAACTCTATATCTGTTCTTCTCTGGTGGTCCAAATCCTATCTGCTCTTGGAGTCCATATGAGAACTTTCATTAACCCTGAAATTGACCTAACTTCAGGCATCGTGATTTTAGTGATTTCTCTGTGAGCCTTGGTTCTGGGTCTTGATCTTAGGTCTCTTTATGCATAGGAATCAGGTGAGTGCTCTCTTCTGATGCCAAGCCTTCCAGCCAAGGTTTTATAGGAACATACCAGGTGAACTTAGTATAAGGGTGATAGGAAGGGCCTATCACCTCTAATTATTGGGTATCAGCTTATAAAGGGAGACTGAACCAAGAGTCACATCTCAAGTGGCAACCCCTTAGTTCAGAAAGGCATCTCAGATCAAGAGGAACCTTGTATCTCTTTGTCTCCCTCCTCATCCTATGCCTAGATCCTCCACTATGAACTGCTGGCCATTCGTGATGCCTGCATCAAACTGGAAAAGGACTACCAGCCTGGGATCACTTATATTGTGGTGCAGAAACGCCATCACACCCGTCTTTTTTGTGCTGACAAGAATGAGCGAGTGAGTGAGGGACTGAGGAGGCCTCCCATACCCTCATTCTATCTCCCTTGTCTTGATAGGGAAGAAGCCCCTTGAAGTAAGGTCTGGGGATTTAGTCCTTGTTCTATCCATCCTCCCTGGTCCCTTCCTTCCCGCTAGCCTTGAGGTCCTTCCTCTACCACCTCCTTTCCTTAGTGTCCCCTCCTCCCTCCTTCCCTTATTCTTCCTCTCCCTCCTCCTAGCTCCCTGGCCTAGACCCCATATATAGACCAGCTCCCAGAGAAGGGAAAGGGAACTACCATTTAATGAACTTATCCTATGTGCCAGACACTGTACAAGGCATCTTCCTCACAGCAACTCTGTGAGGTAGGTACTATTATTATCTCTAGTTTAACCTCAGAGAGGTTAAATGACTTGCTAAGATCACACAGCTAATAAATGGCAAAACCAGGACTTGAACACAGGTCTGTATGAATTTAGAAGCCTATTGTTTTAAGACCTGTTACCATCTGGGAATAACTTTTGCTTTGTTCTTGGGATTTGGTAAAAATCAAAGTAGAATTGAGTCAGGGCCCTGGGTAGGGCCAAACAGGTCTTGGGATCTTGGTTGTATTTGTCTCTATACAGATCGGGAAGAGTGGTAACATCCCAGCTGGCACTACTGTGGACACCAACATCACCCACCCATTTGAGTTTGACTTCTATCTGTGCAGCCACGCAGGCATCCAGGTAGCTGGGCTATGTCCTGGGGTTCCAATGGGTCAGAGATTAGATGTTTATTCCCACTGCCTTTAGAATGTAGCAGTCATCACTTAGTGGCATTCAAATCAGGATTGCTCTCTTAATAAGCCCTGAGTACACTTGCACATTGCCAAGGATGCTGTAAGGTGGCTCTGTGTCTGCCTATTCATGGGTGGGCTATCCACCCAGCCATATTCTTAACAGTGGCCCTGTTCCTTATCATCAGCCAGCCCCTCTGCCCAACCTGGGGCCCCTTACCTTCCTATCTTCCCAGGGTACCAGCCGACCATCCCATTACTATGTCCTTTGGGATGACAACCGTTTCACAGCGGATGAGCTCCAGATCTTGACATACCAGCTGTGCCACACTTACGTACGATGCACACGCTCCGTCTCTATCCCAGCACCTGCCTACTATGCCCGCCTGGTGGCTTTCCGGGCACGATACCACCTGGTGGACAAGGAACATGACAGGTGAGGCCTGGAATCAGACTGGCTTCCTTTTTGCTTCAGCCTGTTGTACCAGACCCTCTTGACTTTCCTTGGGTAAAAAATTTGTGTCATTGGGCTTACATGCCCAATCCTGGGTTGGGATTTTCTTTTAAGTTGGTGTGGGAATTGGCACCCTAGGAATGGGTGAGGGAATTAGCAGCAGCTCAGTTCACCAGGAAGGACTTCTTTCATTTTTTCCTTTTCAGTGGAGAGGGGAGCCACATATCGGGGCAGAGCAATGGGCGGGACCCCCAGGCCCTGGCCAAAGCCGTGCAGGTTCACCAGGATACTCTGCGCACCATGTACTTCGCTTGAAGGCAGAACGCTGTTACCTCACTGGATAGAAGAAAGCTTTCCAAGCCCCAGGAGCTGTGCCACCCAAATCCAGAGGAAGCAAGGAGGGAGGTGGGGTAGGGAGGAGTGCAGGAGGCCTTGTTTCCCTCTATAGAGGCGGTGTAAAGGTGGGGAACAGGGCCAGCAAGACAGACCACCAGCCAGAAATCTCTGATATCAACCTCATGTCCCCACCCTTCACCCCATCTTGTCACATTTGGCCCTGACCCCACTGGACCAAGAGGGGCAGCATTGGTGCCCACCATACACACAGGTGTCTCATGTGACTCACAGTGCTAAAGACTCATGCTTGACAGCTTGGTAAGGTTGGCTCTGTAGCCCTGCGGACAAAAGCTGGTAGGTTTGGGTTTACTACTTTAGATGGGAAAGTGAGGGGCTTGAGAAAGTGGGTGGGAGGAGGGAAAGATTTTTTTAGGAGCCTTAATCAGAAAAGGACTAGATTTGTTTAAGAAGAATAATGAAACCAGACCCAGATCAATATTTTAGGATACTAGATGTTTTAATGGGTTCCAAATCCAGTTTGTAGGAAGACTTTTTAATGGTTTTGGTTGCTCCTCCCCCAGCTGCCATCCCCCTCCCCCTGCCCTTATTCTTCTCTCTCCACATTTTCTGCCCTACCTTACACCTCCTCCCTGGCAGACATCCAGCCCCTAGTAATACTTAAGGCACTATGGCACTTAGCTATGAAGTGACATGACCCTGTCTTCCTTCCGCCTGCTGGTGGGTAACCAGTGCCTTCCCTGTAATGGTAATGCTGCAGAACTGCAACCTTTTGTACCTTTCTTTGGGGGATGGGACGGGGTGGGGTGGGAGAGGAGGTAGGTGGGAAAGAAATACCCCAAACCCAACAAACCTCCAGCCAGAATGCCAGCTATTTTGCATTTGAAGGACTTGACTTCCACTTTCATTGAGCTTTTTAAAAGATCACAACCTCAAGATGGTTAAAATCCATTGACATTTGCACTTTCAGACATGACAAGTCACGGAGCTGCTGAGATGACTGGCCCCTGGCCTTTCCACTTATGCCTCCTTTTCTCCTGTTCCTCCCACCTCCCACCCGGCCTGGGTCTGGAGTTACTTTTGTAGCAGTTCTCTTGGCTTCTTTTTATCCCTGATGGTCAAGTGTCATTATGTTTTAATATCTATTAACTGGGTCTTATAACAGAAGACCCTTACGTCTAAAATGAGAAAAAAGAGAGAAAACAAAATATTATTTTTATACCATAACTTGAGTCTATTGCCAAAATTTGGAAATCCTTTCCATGCCTGATGAGTTTATATCCCGGAAACATTGAGCCATCAGAAGGAACTGTGTACCTGACTTGTTCTCTGGCCTGGCTAGGTAGGGGGTGGTTATCTCCCCAAGGTGGGCTCAGGCTCCATCCTTCCTCTGTGCAGATAACACCTTTTTCTTGCTACAGCCTCCCTCTACACTGTCCTGCACTCTTTCTTGCAAGTGTATCTTTTTCCTTTCTCTAGACTATCTTCTGACCCTTTGGCTCATCCTAGATTCCAGTGTGTCCTGTGGACAGGCTGGGGAATTTTGCTGCTCCCTATTGTTCCTAATGCTTCTGTTTACACAAATGAATTTCTCCTGGTTTCCCACTAAGGCATGTGAGTCGGTGGCATGGACTTTTTTTTTCTTTTTTTCCTTTTTTTGGTCTTGAAATATGGGGTTTGGTTGTCTTGCAGGACTAGAGAAGAAGGTGGTTCAAGCTTGGTCCCTGCTGGCCTTGAGGCAAGGCCCCCTGTTTCCTTGACTGTTCATTTTGTTCCTACCCCACTGCTTGGGATGGGGAGTTGCAAATTCAACTTCTCTTTGAGGAACCTGGGCTTGGGTTTGCCCCAATCTGGTGATGAAGCCATGATACTTTAGACCTAGCCCAGGCTTAAAGACCAGCCAGAGGAAGGAGGGTCTAATCCTGGCCCACAGAATTAGAGCTACCCTTTCCTCTCCCCAGGAGCTCTTGTATGACTCAGATTTGCTATGCAAAATAATCTATCACAGGTTCTGTTCTGGTTGGCTACATTGTTCAGCAACTTCACAAAACGTAGCACAAACATTCATTATGGAGAAAGCATCAGGACTGTTGAGTAACTCCTCCTTTACTTTTTTCCTGCTGGCTACAGCGTGGGGTGCCCTATAGGCACAAGCCCAGCTGAAGAACAGAATGGAGGGCTCTGGAGGAGGCAGCTCATGGAGAGCCTACATTCCTTACACAAGTGCCTAAAGAGAGTGATGCCAACACTCCATCTGCCCTGTCCATTGCCTTCATATACAGTCTACTTCGTGTTCTGTTACCCTTTGGGGAGAGGAGCTCTCCTGGGACAATGGGCTCTGCATGTTCTCTACTTGGGTACATTTTGGGGCTGGGATTGAGGCACTATTCCTGGAGGGTCCAGTCATTCACCAGCATTTGCAAGTGTTCATAGGGAGCAGGTGGCAACCACTACTCCCAGCAACAAGCTTATGTTCTCTCCTTTTCTCTCTCTGCCTCACTCTTCTGTTGGTTTTCAGCTGTGGCTTGAAGTACATTTTTAGCCCTTGTGCATTGCATATGCTATTCAAGAAGTAAAAGCAAGAGAAGCAGCTTGGGGTGGGGGGGTGACAAGAAAGTAACTTATTGCTCTAAAAAAATTTTGTTTTAAGAGGCTTGAAATATTCTCCTGACCTTGAGAATTATTCTTGTTTGAAAAGTGGTGCATGCAGATTGAGAAGTGGTGTTGGCAGCAAGCTCTGGCTTGCATGGATTTAGTTTAAGTGGTGCTTCTTACCCAAGCTTCGAGTAAATGCTGGGGGAAACCCAGCTTCATCCTCTTAGACAGGACTCTTGCTCCCTTCATATCACTATTTTGGCTTCCTTTTCCTCTTCTCTCTTTCCTTGGCTTCCTTTCCCTTTTTTCTACTCACTCTGCTTGCTGGCTGGCTTGCCTGCCTGTCTGCCTATGTGATGATGAAATCTCTGCATGGCTGTAATGATGCTACTTAGCTGGCAAGGTCAAGCTTCGCTTCTTGACTGCAGAAGACCAAGAACCTATTTCCTATGCCCAGAGATGTCTACCCTGGGCTGGACTGCCCTTATACTAGGATAGAGCAGCAGGCCTGCCCAACTGACGTGAAATCAGAAGGGCTTCTGGCAGCTTCCACATCTGTCCACTCCTTGGAGCTGGTTTCTCTCGTTGCTTTTTCTAGATCTGGTTTTCTCTTTACCTGGGGCCTCCCTTTTCTGAGGTTTTCTTAGGGATAGATGACCTACTTAGGGTTGGAGTGTTAGGGGATGAACATAGGGGAAGAAGAGAGTGATGAGAAGGGAATTTGTGTGAAAGGTGGGGAAGGAGAGCACTGCTCTTGGTTTGTCCAGCCTGACCATTAGGGGCTGAGGTGCTACTACTGGTCTCTAGAGATATGCCTAGGCTATTGTTGCTGGGAACTTAGGCTTAAAATAAGGCTGAAGAAGGTATCTAGAAGTGTGAAACCTCCTTAAAAACCACCTAGTTCCCACCTACTAGATAGCGTCTCTGTGGCTTCTTTGGCTAAACAGTGTTCTTGGATACTTTTCCTTTTCTGTCCAGAATTCTATGAATGAGGCCAGCACTCAAGATGGGCAGCCAAGAGAACATTGACTTAGTAGCTGGCCCATGCAAAGTTGGTGGGACAGTGTTTTGGACCTGGCATCATGTGTAGCAAATAAGGATGAAAGTTTCTTCCCCTTCACGGTGAAAAAGTCATCTCAAACTAGCCAAAAGGCAATTTTGGAAACTACGTTGGGGGAAATTATGAAGTTATTTTTTATTTATTTACTGGGCCTTGGCCAATCCAGGATGGTAGCTGGATGCCTTCCTTCTTACAGTCTGATCATGGCAGGGATATGCAGGGCACTCTTTCCTATTTAGCCTTCTAAGCAGATTGGGGAGGAGAGAGTCTCTGGTGCCCCCCCCCCCAACTTAACACTCCTCCCCCCACTTACTAGGACTTGCCTTCTCCCTGGGCAGGGAGAGGCTGGGTTGGTGCTCTCCCCCTACTCTACGCCTACTGACTTAGAACCTCTGGCTGCTGTTTGGGAGCCCAAGAAAGGGAGTGGAAGGAATGGGCTAAAAACAAAACAGAATAAGGTGGGGAAGGGAGATTTCCTTCTTTAAAAAGAAAAATAGGAAACCCTCCGAGAACTGTGCTAGTAAAGATAATATGTTGAATGCACTGAGTCCCCTGGTATAGTAGCAATAAGGAAAAATGAAATTACTTTCCTGTGCACACAGTCCAACCTGATAGGTGTGTGATGTTGCACTTAGCAGCCGTGTGGTGGGCATGTGTGACTACTCTGGGTTTTACTTTAGTTTCTAAACTTTTTATCCCTTTCAAGTCCAGCATGGATGGGGAAATGTCCCTGGAGCCCCACAGCTGTGTACTTGTTTGCATTTGTTTCCCTTTGAGACTTGTGTTTGTGTTCTGCTTTGAGCTGTACCTTGTCCAGTCCATTGTGAAATTATCCCAGCAGCTGTAATGTACAGTTCCTTCTGAAGCAAGCAACAGCAGCAGCACAATTCTGTGTTTTATAAAGACAACAGTGGCTTCTATTTCTAAAGTGCGGTCTCTCTCTCTTTTTTTTTCCTACCAGCAAAACAAACTTTTGGGATTAATTACATTTCTCATAGGTTTTTAGGTTGAAATACTATGATTTGTTCTGTGGTAATACTTCATAGGGACTCCATTCAACAAACATGCAGAACACTATGCCAGCAGTATTGTCAGGGAGAAGGCAAGCACAATTCAAAATGAGGAAAACAGTATCTTCTTGAGGGGCTTAGTGGGGAATATGATTAGCTTAAGATTCTCCTGGTACAGAAGAAAGAGTGAGGAACTGGAAAAAGGCTATAGCGATGAAGATAAAGAGGAGAGGGCAGATTTGAGAGTTAGGAGATAGAATTAATAGGACTCAATGGCTGATGAGAAGAGTAGAGATTAGCTCCCAGCTTTCTCCTTGGGCATAAGTATATTGGGACATTCCTGTAATCAAGATGGATGTGGGGGTAGACTATAGAAGGAAGGCCATGAGTTTTGTGAAGAAAGACAGGCTTGTATAAACTGTTTTGAGGTTTTTGTGGGGCAACAAGCATAGGGTTTCCAATGAAAACAGGTATGGCATTCAGGTAACACTACAAAACTGCAGTTACAGATATAGGAGTTATACTCAGATGGTAATTAAAGCCATACACATGAACAAGATAGCTTAGAAAAGAGAGAAACATAGTGTACAACCCTAAGAAACTCAATTTAAAGGATGGGGAGAAGGAAGCAAAACCTGAAGTGACAGTTCACTAGTAGATCACTTGTATTTTTTTTTTTTTTAGCTTAGTGGGGTGGGAGAAAAATCAAGAGTAGAAGAGGATCTGTGAAGGGATGATTACCAACAAGAACTGCAGAGAGGGAGTATTTTTTTTTCTGCTCATTTTATCATCCTACTCCCCATCTTGTTTGGGCTTTTATAAGTGTATGACTTACTTAGGTCATTCTCCAGTATTTCTTGAAAATGATAATGGGACAAACCCATTTAAAAAAGACTAGGACTTTGAAGTTCACCACAACTACCACCACCGCAATACATCCAACTTCCTTTTGTCCCTAGGAGATCATTGTAAAAGAATAAACAAAACCCAATTTTGTACCTAATCAGCATAGACGGTGTTCCATTGCACTAGGATAGCACTTATAGCTTGTCATATCTATTTTCATGACTTGTCTTTTTTTAGAGTCTATGAACTCCCAGGAGCCAAAGCTATGTTCTATTCATTTTTTGTCATCTCAATGCCATAGCATATACCAAGGGATCAATATTTGTGAATAGGATTAAAATGAGCTAGTAATCTGGTTTATAAGTACAGGGTGGGAGGAAGGGGGATCGAAAAGTGATACTGAATACAAGGGATGGATTCAGGATTTCTGAATCTTCAGGTAAGTAGAAACTTAACCAGATTATAATAGTTTCCCATCCTCACCCCAAATTGGAGACTATGGTTTTGTAACTTAAGTTGGTGGTATAATTGTAAAGCATGTAAGTTCTGCTACT
Source organism: Tarsius wallacei (assembly GCA_963574415.1). Lineage (NCBI taxonomy): Eukaryota > Metazoa > Chordata > Mammalia > Primates > Tarsiidae > Tarsius > Tarsius wallacei. The sequence continues at coordinate 31,460 of CAUYQG010130263.1, forward strand.
CTTTCCTGGTACTGCTAAAGCATTCTTGTTTCTATGCACTGTGGGAGGATGGCTCAGAGAAGGATTCTGGCAGAGGGCCAGTGAGAAATTGTCAGTGGCAGCCAGTGTATACATATGTGGACCTAGCATTCCTCTGAGAGTGAAGTGTAACTTCAAATTGCAGATCTAACCTATGGCTGTCACCTGCCAGATTGTCTTGGGAGAGTCAGCCAGCCCCATGCTCCTTTTCAGCAGCAAGAGTTAGGGAGGTTGGTTGAATTTGGAGAGCAAATTGGAACGTGGAGCAGATTTTTTTCCAGTTGAAATAAGATAGAAAATAAATATATGACCCTGAGTGAGGCAGAAATAAAAGTGCTTAGCAGCGGGAATAGGAGAATGAACATTACAGCAACATTTTGCTATAAACTTCAGTTTTAGAAAAGACATGTTGAAAAGGCTTCAGAGTTTTGATGTTGGTTACTACTCAAAAGAAATGACTGGGACCCCTGGACTTGCATTGTCTGGTCTTGGAGCTCAAGCTTTTGAGTGAAGGCTTGCCCTGGTACCCCTTTCAGTGTTGGCTGAGCAGACTTCCCTGAGCAGACTTCCCTGTACGCTATCAATTAGCAAAATATGCTGTAGCACATTCTTGTCTAGCAGATATCTTTTTTTTTTTTTTTAATTGGAGTCTTACTCTGTTGCCCAGGCTGGAGTGCAGTGGCATACTCATGGCCACCATAGCCTTGACCTGCTGAGCTCAGGTGATCCTTCTGCTTCAGCTTTCCAAGTAGCTGGAACTACAGGTGTTCGCCACCACACCCAGCTAGTTTTTGTTTTGTTTTCTTACTTATTGTAGAGATGATGAGGTCTTGCCAAATTGCCCAGGCTGGTCTTGAACCCATGAACTCAGGCCGTCCTCTCGCCTCCACCTCCCAAAGTGCTGGGATTACAGGTGTGAGCCACCGTGCCCAGCTAGCAGGTGTCTTTAAGAGTAGACTCAGGCTGGATGTTTGTTGGGTATCACTTGGCTTAGCAGACGCAGAATCTCATGGCAATTAGGGTTTGGTGGCTAAAGGAAAAGGGTATAATGCAAGGAGAAGACTAGTTTGAATTTCTGTTTCTGGGTCAGTCCCAAGCTACTGTCTGTACTGCTTAAATGGAAAGTAATGTTGAAGTGGAAAATTAGCTCTCCTTTTTTGTTTCTAGCTTTCCAGATGTTTATTCCTCTGATGATAGGCTGATGATAGCTGGCAAGCTTAGAAAGTACACAGAGCATGGTAGAAGCACTCCTTCAAAGCAGCTGTGTCAAGAAGGAGGAGCTGGAAAAGTAAATTTGCTGGGAGATTAGGTGCATTTAGAAGTTCTCCACTTATGCACCACAACTTTCCCCAGCACATCATATTAAGGGGTTTTTTTAGGCCTCTGTGTTTCACCCTGCAGTAACATACTGTCCTCTTGCTCTGGTTTGCAGCAGCTTCACCATCATCCTCTTGGCAGTTTTATTTAGGGCAAAATAAAATTAAGGGACCTTTCTGGAAAGTTCTCAGTCCCTCTTCCTCATCTTCCAAAGGCAGGGAACATTCATTCCTCTTTAAATAGGTAGTGTGGCTGAGTGAGGTGGCTCATGTCTGTAATCCTAGCACTTTGGGAGGCCAGGGTAGGAGAATTGCTTGAGCCCAGGAGTTCAAGACCAGCCTGGTCAACATAGTGAGACCCCATTTCTACAAAAAATCAGCTGGGTGTGATGGCGTGTGCCTGTAGTCTCAGCTACTCGGGAGGCTGAGGCCAGAGGATCACCTGAGTTCAGGAGTTTGAGGCTGTGTTGAGCAGTGATCATGCCACTGCTTATCTTCAGCCTGGGTGACAGAGTGAAACCCTGACTCAAAAAATAAAATGGCATCAGGTGTGGTGGTGTGCACCTATAGTCCCAGCTACTTGGTAGACTGAGGCAGGAGGATAACTTGAAGTTCAAGGCTACAGTGAGCTATGACCACACCACTATACTTCAGTCTAGGTGACAGATTGAAACTCTCTCTAAATAAAAAAAATAAAAAAAGGGAGCTTCCAGCCAAGTTTTTTTAAAAGTCTAGGGACTATTGATGAGACTGAGCTGCAAAAGGAGGAAGGGCTTGTTTGGGTATTTTTTGACTAGGTGTTTTGCACAGTATCTGTTACATAATGCATCTTTACAGCAATCATGTCAAATAGTTTATTAGTTACCTTCAATTGCATATTACAAAATCTAGATTAAAGTTGTCTTAAGTAAGAAAACTTATTTGACATGACAAGAAGTCCTGATTTAATATGACTTCAAGGTTGATTAATTCAGTGACTCAGTGATACTGCCAAAGAATTAGATTCTTGCACTCTTTTTGCTCTGCCATCCTCTGTTGCTTTATATCTTCATGCTAGTTCACCCCATGGTCTGTATATGACTACTGTAATTTCAGGAAGGAAATGCTGATGAAACAATGTCTAGCAGTAGAGGGACTAATTTTCCCCAGTGTTTCCTTCTAAGGTAAGGAAGTGTTTCCTTGGAAGCTCCAGCAGATCTGGCCCCTTGTCTGCTAGAAATGGTTCATCTTCTGTCATTGGCAAAGCAAGTAAGATCATCCATTTTGACTGGCTTAGATTAATGAGGTACCCTCTGAGTCATGTAGACTAGACCACCTAGTCATGTCTGCTAGCAAAAAGCGGTGACAAGTGCTACTGGGTAGGGAGTGTCTGCTCTTCATAAGTACTCTTCTCAGAGAGAGTGACTTTTCCAGAATCATAGTGAGTAAGGAGAGAGCCTTCCATCTTAACTCTGTCCCCAAAGCCCATGCATTTTATATTGTATCTTTCTATAGTATAAAGTAACTTTCTGCCTTGTAGAAATTGATTGTCTAGGAGAAGAGATTTGAACTCAGGTGCCAAGTTGACTCTAATCTTGGCCCGTGTAAGAGGATTCTGTCCAGTTGTTCTTCTCATCCAGTGATGTTTTTCATCTAACACAAGAAGCCTAGAAGTGTAAAACCTAAGTGGAGTAGAATAATAGTGGCAGCAGGGAGGGAGACATGTAAACGGTGAGTTCCTGAGCCTGACTTGCTGGGCTTGGCACCTTACCAGCAGTAAGTTGGCTGCTGGACACCCTGTCTTTCCTGCATGCACTAGGTATTATGCCTTTCCCTAATGACATATTAAACATCTTTTCATGTGTTTGTTTATTTGCTGTCCCTTTATCTTCTTTGTTAAGTTTTCTGTTAACACCTTTTATCCATTTTTAAATTGGGTGTTTATTAAGTTGTAAGAGCTCTTTATTCTAGATACAAGTCTTTTGTTGGATATGTTTTACATATATTTTCTCCTAGTCTGTGGCTTGACTTTTCATTTTGAAGAGCAAAAGGTTTAAATGTTGCTGTCCAATGTACTAATTTAAAGTTTCGTTTATTGCCTTTTTTTTTTTTCCCCCAGTTTGTACGTTTTATATCATTGAGAAATTTTACATTGGGTATTTGGTGGCTGCTGAGGAGGCTCAGCTTTCCGAGGGCACTGATTTTCTCTGCACCTGAGATTTTATACTGTTTCTATAGTTCTTCCTTCTGAGAACAACCAGTGTTCTCAGAGATAGGAAAACAGATTTTTAACCTGACCTGAGTCCCAGTCTTGAAGCCATTCATTTAGTCATCTGTCAATCCATCAGTTCACCAACTCTTTACAGAATGCTGCTACATGTCAGGCACTGCCACTGTTCTAGGTACTGAGGAAATGGCAGTTAACAAGGTACCCAAAAAGCCCCCTCTGTGCCCTAAGAGCAGACTCAATTGGGAATTAATTATCCAAAAATTAGGTGTACGTGTAGTCAGAGAAGAACCTCATACAGCTTTGCCTTTGGCAGAATTTCTCAAACCTTTTTGTCTCCCCACCTCCTGATATAATTCATGAGACTCAAGTGGATTCACTCTAAAGAGGTGGCTTCCTGGATAGCAGAAGTAGATAGGAAGGCATCATTGACATTTATTGAGTTGGACTGAATCGGAGAGTCTAAAATCCTTTTTCATCAATGTCAAAAAAGACTACCCCATCTCAAGGATTCATTACTATCACATGTCTGTCTTGAATGAAGCTGAAGATGCATTCATTTAGGGAACCGGTTCCAGAATCGGAGGGTTGAGGATATGATAGACCCTTGCACAAAAGTTGGTATTTACCCTGTCAGATGCTGCTACCAAGATTTGGATTGTGTACAGTCAAGGATTAAAAATGACTTTTAAGAAGCAGTGTTTCATCTGGTGACATTTAATTTGATATTCGAAAATTCGAGAGGGCATTTTCAGTCATGGGGGTAAAGAAGAAAGTGAGGCAGAATTGGAGTCAGATGTGATTTTTAGTTCTATCACTTATTAAGCGTTTATTACATGGCAGGCAAGTCTAATAAGCCTTTGAAATGGTAACTATAGTAAATACTGTTGTTATTTACTAATATTTAGGTAGTGTTTTCTCTGTGCCTTATGTGTATTTCCTAAGGTTACAACTGTATGAGATACATGCTGTTCTCTCAGGTATCCAGATGAGGAAATTGATGCCCAAAGAGATCAAGGGACGAATCCAGAGTCCCACGGTGAGTGGGGAGAACTGAAGATAGGCTATTTCTCTTTTTCCTTTAAATTTATTTTTGTTAAAAAGAAAGTCTAAACCACATTACTGATGCTTAGGGACATAGAGAAAAATCATGACTCATTCCTCAGCCGGAATAAAATAGTATGTTTCATTAAGGCAACAAATATTTATTAAGGACCTACTGTTTGACAATCTGCAGGACCTCGTTTCCTTATAAAGCTTACGTTCTAGTGGTGAGGGGGGCACACACAGTAAGTAAACTAAACAAAGTACAGTCTGGGCGAAGGGCTACCAAGGCACTACTGCAAGAGAATAACGGGTGCCCCACCACAGATCGGTGGTCCAGGAAGGGCCTTTTCGCCATGTCTTCCGTTGAGATGTAAAAAAGCGGCGGGGTGTGGGGTGGGGCCTGAGGGGAGGGTGGAGAGTGTTACGGGCAAAGGGAACGAAAAACGGAGGCTCCAAATCAGGAAAAAAGCCCTTGGCTGGTTGGAATTGCAAGACGACCGGAATAATTGCAGCATAGTCTTACTGGGGGTGAAAGGCGGGGGTCCCTTTACCCAGTGCGTTCGCATCCTGGGAAGGAGTTGGGATTTCTCGGTGTGAAGAGGCGCTATTAAAGAATTTCAAACACGGAAATTATCCGATCTGATGTCTGTGTAATGTTCTGTTACTAATCTTTTCCAAACTTTATTATACATACCCCCCCCCCACCCCAGTCGTTAAAGCTGCCCTACGGACTTGGAGAGAGCAATTGCGGTGGTCACTTGATCGCCAGTGAGGCGGTGCGTAGGGCGGCCCGAACTGGGCGTGGCGGGGGGCTCGGGAAGGAGCGTTGCCCAGCCCCAGCGGCTTCGGCTCGGGGCCTTGGCAGCAGCTCCAGGTAGGCTGCTGCTCAGGTAAGCGCTGCCGCCAGCCGCGACGTCGCGGCGGTGGCGCGAGGAGTCCAGCCCTTCGGGGTTGTCTCCGGCCAGCACGGCCCAGCGGGGGGCGGCCGGGCCCTGGGCTCCGCCCCGGTTCCCTGACACCTCCCCGGCGTCCTCCGCGCCAGCCGTTCCCGCAGCGACGTAGCCCCGCACGACTGAGGGCCGAGAGGCGAGGCGTGTACGCCGGCGGCGGAACTGACGCCGGCGGGCTTCCGGGGCGGCCCCGGGGAGGGCGGCGGCGGCGGCGGCGGCGGCGGCCCGCGATCGTGCGGGAGTGTCGGGAGCGTCAGCGGCCGCGGGCGACGCAAGTTCCGGACGGGACTCCCCTCTCCTCGCCTCACGTCTCCCCTTCCTCCCGCCCAGTCCCGTGCCGTCTCCCGCCCGCGGCTCTTCCGGCCCAGAGCTCTCGGAGTGAGGTAGCTGAGAGGAAGCCTTCGCCGCCCCCGCCTCAGGGCCGAGTGAAAGTGCCCGTCGCGCCGGGTCGCTCCCTGCGCCACCTCCTCGCCCCCGGTGGCGGGCGCTGTTCTCTATCGAAGCACTCCCCCCAGCTCCATGAATGGAAATCGGCTCCGCAGGTGAGTGGGTCTGAGCCGCTGGGCCGGGTAGGTGGGGATGTCACTCAACTGCTGTCCCCTGCGCGCCCTCGCGCCCTCCAGCCCGGCCCAGGTGCGCAAGGCGAGCGTCAAACGGGCATCGTCCGGGTTCCCGCCCCCCGCCCGGCTGCTCCGGCGCCGCAGTTCCCCCGGGACCGCGGAGTGGGGAAGCCGCTCGCAGAGTTTCAGCGTCGGGTTATAACTAGGCGGTGTCACTCTTCCGGGGTACTCTTTATCTAGACCCTAGAAGGGCTTGTCATTGCTTTTGTTATTGTCGTTGGAAATGTAACGGTGTGCGTGTCCTTTCACCGGCTTGTGTGCCCCGTAGAGGCCGGGCAGTCAGCCACCTCCCTTACCTACCTCTGAGGAAGTTGTGAAGATACACCGAGATAACGAATAACTTCAAATTAAGTTTGAAGTAGGTGTTGGTGCAACGTCACGTTTAAGGTGAATTCTTCCATCACCACCCCCGCCCCCGAGTTTTTTTGGGGTTTTTTTGTGTGTGTGGCAGTATGGTCTATAGTTTCTGAGGAGCTTGGCTATGTCATGTCAGCCTGGATCGGTGCTTACAGGAGGATGTGGATCTTAACATTGCTGACAGTGTTTTTTCATTCCCTGTATCCTGGAAACTTGGAATTTAGGAAAACTGCTTTCTCTCCTGGGGGATAAACGGCAGTCCTGAAGAAAAATTGCAACATGGGCAGTACTTGTCCTTAAAAAAGAAAGAAGCATTCTTTATGGTTCTAAAGTAATTAATTCAGGGACGTAAAGTAGATGTTGCATAACAGTTTCCTTACCAAATGATCATGCTTCGTATATTAAGGTGGAAAGTATGCTTCATCCAGACGATCACAAATTTATAAACTAATTTTCAAAACACTTGAGAGGGTGTCTTATTACTAATGGTATTACAAGTTCCTGAATCCTGGGCAACTTGGTGAGACCTCATCTCTACAATAAAAAAACAAAAAAAAACAAAAAAAACAAGTTCCTGAATCTTGGCCAGGCATGGTGGCTCACGCCTGTAATCCTAGCACTTTGGGAGGCGGAGGCAAGAGGATTGCCTGAGTCCAGGTGTTGGAGACCAGCCTAGGCAACTTGGCAAGACCTGGTCCCTACAGGAAACCAAAAAATTAGCTGAGCGTTGTGGCACGTGCCTGTGGTTCCAGCGACTTGGAAGGCTGAGGGAGAAGGATCGCCTGAACCCAGCAGGTCAAGGCTGCGGTGGCCATGAGTGTGTCACTGCACTCCAGCCTGGGTGACTGAGCTTCCAACTCAAACAAAACATCAAAACAAATAAAAAAGTTCTCTCTTTTTGTCAATTTGAGAGGTACCCCTGAGATCAGGCAATCCTCTCGCCTTGGTCTCCCAAAGTGTTGGGATTACAGGCGTGAGCCACTGTGCCCAACAATAATTAGTTTTTAAATAATAATCAACAGTTTAACATCTATGCCTGTGACTCTTTAGTTAGGGGAACTTCTGATGAAGCTCTTTTTTTTTTTTAATGGTCTCATTAATGCTGAACTAAGTATAGGTTATGTTTTAGTTCCAAATAAAGTGAGAGTAGGTTCAACAGAAATGTTCATTGAGACACTACTCCTGAGTACATATTTTTTAGGACCATACTCTTCTAGTCTGTATTATTAGGAAAGTTAGACTACTATTTAGTACAGAAGGAATTGTGTTTAGTAATGGAAGGAAAACATTTACTTTTACCTTAAATTAATGAAACACAAATTGACTTGACATATTTGGTAGAAGTTGGGTTTTTTTTTGTTTTGAGTTGGAGTCTCTTGTAGCCCAGACTGGAGTGCAGTGACATGCTCACAGCCACTGCAGCCTCAACCTGCTGGGCTTAGGCGATCCTTCCGACTCAGTCTTCCAAGTAGCTAGAACTACAAATACAGGCCACCACGCCTGGCTAGTTTTTGTGACTTATTGTAGAAACAAGGTCTCACCACGTTGCCCAGGCTGGTCTAGAACCCCTGGGCTCAGGTAGTCCTCTCACCTGGATGGTAGAAGTTTTACACATTCTTGCAAAAGTGAGTAGACTGCTTCTTTCTTAGTTACATTCTTAAATTCATGTCTGAATATAGTTGTTTTAAAGCTCTGTGTTTATTTGATAATAAAAATCAAGAAAAGTAGTTTGGGACCAAGTTCCAAAGGAATAAAAGTTGCATGTATAGAAGCTAGAACTTAATCAAGAATGAGATTTGAATGAGGTGGAAAAAATTTGTGGATTAAAAATGCCTACTAAAATGTACAATGCCTTAGCTTCCCAGTTTAGTTTTTAAAACACCTGTCTTTAATCACTTTGGGAAATGTTTTTATTGTTATATAAATTTTATCACTTGTTTTTTGTCTTGAGGGAAAAAAATGTCAAATTATTTCTCTGTTTGATGGGCACTCATTTTTATACTGGGTTATCACTTAAATTTTAGCTTGTTCTACTCTGGAGTGGCCTGTATTACTTTTTTTTTTTTTTTTTTTTTAAGTATTTACTGCTCCTGGCTGGCAATGGAACTTAAAAACCGTGCAAGATTATTTTGATTTTTATATTAGAATTTAATTTATCTGTCTGTGATGGGACTGTATGGGGGAAAACTGAAAAGGAGACATGAAACACCTTTTTTTTTTCTAAACAAAGACTTGAACGTAAAGGGAGAAAAGAAAGTATATGTAAACTTCAAATGTAATTCAGTTAACATGATGAAGACATTTAAAAAATTATCCATGATTCTGTTGCCCTGTTATAACCACTTTTTACATTTTTTTTTTCTTTTAAGTTGGAGTGTCACTCCGTCGCCCAGACTGGAGTGCAGTGGCCGCTCCCGGCCACCGCAGCCTCGACCTGCTGGGCTCCGGCAATCCTTCCGCCTCAGCCTTCCAAGTAGCTGGAACTACAGGCGTGCGCTACCACACCTGGCTAATTTTTGATTTATTGTAGAGATGAGGTCTTGCTTGCCCAGGTGGGTCTCGAACCCGCGGGCTCAGGCAATCCACTCACCTCAGCCTCCCAAAGGATTACAGGCTGAGCCACCGAGCCCGGCTTCCAAATTATTTTAAATGGATGGTGTTCACTGTCAATTTGCCCGGTGGGTAATATGTGATTAAATACCTTTAGGCTTTCCTTCTCTAAGAAACTTTACCTAATTTAAGTCATCTCAGTTTGCCACCTGTAAAAAGATTCTGATCTTCGTGTTCCATATGCTTTTTCATATTTAGATGCTTTCTGAATATAAGGCCGACAACATAAACATTTCACTTAAACGTAAGTGGTCATATGTCATGGGCGGCTCCTTCTGCTTACCAGATTCCTTTCTCCCACACTATAGATAGCCAACATCCCATCTCTCCAGGGATAATGACACCAGCAACTTTCTAGAGCCCAAAGTAATTTGAGGTATGTTGCCCTGACTTCTGCCCTTTTTCATGCTCTTATCTAGGAGGATATGGGCATATCCTCTTGTTACATTTTCTTCTCTCTGTGATTAATTCGTTCATTCTTCCTTAGTCTTTATTACTAGTACCATTATTTAGGGACCTCTTTATCTATCTGTTATCTTTTGCTTTAGGAAAATTTCTTATATTGTTTTGTCTTCTAAAATCTGGGATGCTTAAGCTTCTTGTTGCTGTTCCTTTCTGTTCTGTCTTCTCTCACCCAGAACATTTGTAAGTGTTCTGTTTTATACACACATACACACACATATTTGTTCTAAGAATGAATGATGAACCTGAACATTGAGCATAATACTATAAGAAAGGGATTGGCAGGCCGGGCACGGTGGATCACACCTATGTTCCCAGCACTTTGGGAGGTCAAGATAAAAGGGTTGCCTGAATCCACAGGTTCAAGATCAGCCCGGGCAACTTGGTGAGACCCCATCTCTATAACACACAAAGAAAAAGTAGGCAGATGTGGTGGCACGTGGATGTAGTCCCAGCTACTTGGAAGACTGTCATGGAAGGATCACCTGAGCCCGGGATGTTGAGGCCACAGTGGCCACGAGTATGGGACTGCACTCCAGCCTGGGCGACAGAGGGAGACTCTGACTCAAAAAAAATGGACTGGCAGTAGCGGTATACTGCGGTTGGGGTTCAGAAGGGGGACACAGCACTCTGTAAGGTTACCTGATCTCAAACCAGGTAGAGTGGGAACCAAAGGGAGGCCCTTTATCTGTACAGTGACCACTTGTATATCTAATCCTGAATTGAACCCCATGTCTTGGAAATTAAAAAAAAAAATAGAAAAGATTGAATGAATATTCTAAGGCCATGTTTCTTCAGACCAGAGAATATTTGGGCCTGGAACTGAAGAAGGTTGAGAACCACTGCTTTACATAAAAGGCTGTCATTTTGGGAGATTGCCTAGAGCCAGCATAATTGTATTTTTATGTTTTGTTTTTGTTTGTTTGCTTTTTGAGTTGGAGCCTCACTCTGTCGCCCAGGCTGGAGTGCAGTGGCACAATTTCGGCCACCCCAGCTCCAACCTGTTGTGCTCTGGCAATCTTTCCGCCTCAACCTTCCTGGTGGCTGGAACTACAGGTGCACACTGTCACGCCCGACTGATTTTTTTCTTTCTCTAATTTATTGTAGAGACGAGGTCTCACCAAGTTGCCTGGGCTGGTCTCAAAACCCTGGGCTCAGACAATCCACTTGCTTCAGCCTCCCAACGTGCTGGGATCACAGGTTGAGCCACCAAGCCTAGCCGAACCAGCATAATTGTAAACCACAAGCATGGGCACTGAAATTATGGTGATATTGATTATAATGTTATTAACCAAGTGGTCTGGAATTTGCTCTATGTATCTGAAAATACCTTTATTTTATCCTCCCACTTGGTTGATATTATGTCTGGCTACTTTTGGGAATTTTGAAGGCATTGTTTATTGATTTGTTACTTCAGTGTTGCTATTAAAAAGTCTGGGAATGTTTTGATTCCTCAGCTTTTATACATAACTTATATACGTTAAAAATACACATATATCTCATATATATTTTTCAAGTCAGATACTCCCAGGCTGCAGTTACCCTAGCTCAAGTGCAGTGGCACAGTCACAGCTCACTGCATCTCAACCTCCAGGGCTCAGGTAACCCTTTTGCCTCAGCCTCCTAAACAGCTGGGACTACAGGTTTGCGCTACCACTCCTGGCTAATTTTTTTTTTTTTTTTGGTAGAGATATAGTCTTTCCAGGTTGCCTAGGCTGATCTCAAATTCCTGGGCTCAAGCAACTCTTTCCTCAGCCTCCTAAAATGCTGGGATTACAGGCATGAGCCACCGTGCTTGGCCTGTAATATTTTTGAAAGGTTATCATTGAACTGATTACATAGCATCTAAAAATTATTATAGAAAAAGTGTAGATTCTTTCTTTTTTTAAAATTTTTTGAGTCAGTCTCATTTTGTCATCCAGACTGGACTGTAGTGGCACTCTCACGGCCACCCCAGCGTTGACCTGCTGGACTCCTGCAGTCCTTCTGTCTCAGCCTTCCAAGTAGCCGGAATTACAGGCACGCGCTACCAAGCATGGCTAATTTTTTATTTATTGTAGAGACGAGGTCTCATCAAGTTGACTGGGCTGGTGTCGAACCCGCGGGCTCAGGCAGTCCACTCGCTTCGACCTCCAAAGTGCTAGGATTACAGGCTGAGCCACCAAGCCAACTTTCGTAGACATCTTTCATGCCCCTTCCCAATCCGTGAATCTAGTCTGAAAATCATTGTTCTAGGCCTCTGCTGTTTGTTAGCACTGTATTTTAAGAAGAAAAGGATGGACAGATACTGACCTGGTAAAAGACCTGAGCAACCTGTAAAATATTTCAAAAAATGATTTTGGTTTTGGAAATGAAATGTTTTCCTTGTTTCGTGCCATCTTGCTTGTTTTCAGAGGTAGGGCACGGGTGGGGTAGCCAGAATGGCATTTGTGGATCACTTTAGATCAGTGGTTCTCAACTAGGGGTGATTTTGCATCTCAAGGGACGTTGGCTGACATCTTGAGGTTTTGGCTGCTGTTGTATTGTTTGTTGGGGAAAGCGGGTGCTGCTGGCATCTAGCAGGTACATGCCAGGAATGCAGCTAAGCATTCAATGCACAGGGCAGTCCCCACAAGAAAGGAATTGTTTTCTCCCAAATGTCAGTAGTGTTGCTTAGTTCACTCCATTTAGATTACTATGAAGGATGTTCAGCTAACATTTCACCTCTCTAACTCTGGATTCTTTAGGAAAGGAACATATGGATATTGGATGACTTAACGCTTCTAATAACTAGTATTAACATAGAGCAAGCAATGTGAATGGGACCTTTGATGCACTTGGAGGACCCTTCTGCATTGGTGAGTGCATCTTAATCAGCTTTTACCCTTCATCATGTGTCTTGTTTTTTTTTTTGGAACTTTGGTCAGTAGAAAAGTGCCACGACCCGTGCGGCTGGTTGTCTTGAGGGTCCTGAGAGAGAGTGGTGAGAGATTAAAAAAGACACAGACAAAAGACATAAAGAAAAGCTAGTGCCAGGTGGGACACTTTCCTCTGATGGAGGAGAAGTGGCCCCGAACTAGCTCAGCATGTTTATTCTATCTATAATCAAGCACAGTGGAAGTTTGGAAGGGATTCAAGGTACGTGAGGGAGCTATAACGGAATTTTGTTGCTACCTAAACAGCAAGCTGTTCCACGGTTATCTTTTTGTAGCTAAGGCTTTATCTGTACTATGTGTACCCAGATGTGTGTGTATCTGAGACACTGTTCTGTGTAGCAGGCTGCATCCCTTGCTCTTTGTCTGGGATGCAGAGCAACCAAGTGAGACCTAGCCTACACTTGGGGCCTTGCCTTGCTCAAGGCCTGCTGTTCGGACAGTGCTCATTCGCTCCCCACATCTCATCTGCTCCCCACAGAAAAGGGGGCTCCTAGAAATTACCGCCTTTTTCCCTTAAGCTGGTTAGTTTGATACATCTTCATGATTCTTGATAGCATGCTTTTATTACTGCTTCTTCATTCCTCTCACCCCTGATTAAGGCAATATATGTGGACTTCTTCCTCATACAGTTACAGCTACACTATGGCTATGCAAATAGTATATCTGAGCCAAGGAGTACAGTTATTGCTTTTCCTTTCTGGCAGTTCTTCTGTTTTACGTAACAGATTTTTACCACAAGATCTATGTACTTATTATTACTTCTACCTCAGACTCTTTATCAGTTGGCTAAATCGCCATAAGACGTTCAGACTCATCAGACATCCTATTGGTTTCATCTCCTTAATGACATTTTTTCTTAACCCTCTTACTTAACTCCAATCTGGACTTTCTGCTTTTGTATGTATTGTGCCACTTCATTCTGAGATCTTCCTTTCCTTATCAGCCTAGGATGTATTTTTCTTTTATTATGATTGGACATCTTTGTTATCTTTTTGAGTAAAGTGTTTGGGCGATGCAGCTTTTGGGGTCTCTTAATATCTGAAAATACCTTTATTTTATCCTCTCACTTGGTTGATATTATGTCTGGGTACTTTTGGGAATTTTGAAGGCATTGTTCATTGATTTGTTACTTCAGTGTTGCTATTAAGTCTGGTGCTAGCCGGGCATGGTAGCGCGCGCCTGTAGTTCCAGCTACTTGGAAGGCTGATGCGGAAGGATCGCCGGAGCCCAACAGATTGAGGCTGCGGTGACCGGGAGCATGCCACTGCAGTCCAGTCTGGGCGACAGAGTGAGACTCCAACTCAAAAAAATTAGAAAAGAAAAAGAAGTCTGGTGACATTTTGATTTCTTAGTTTTTATACATAACTTCCCGCATGTCCAGAACTTTCACGGGCATCTATGGCCCTTTCACTTTGATGCGTCAGTTCTAGCCAGCTCCTTGAATTAATCTACTTCTTTTGCTTTTTCCTATACTCTCCGTATGGAGTATGTGTTCTTCGGATATTGAATCCCCTGGGCTGGTACCCTGAACTTCAGTTGTTCTGTTTAAACATGATTATTAAAATGGTATTGAATTTCTGCTGTGTTTAGATTAAATAGGGCCTATATACACGGACTATAGCTGGGAACATAATCTTTATCGTTTGTAAGGTTATGTTTAGAAACCTATTTAATAATCTATAACACCGGTTTACAAATGATCTCCTTATTAATAAGGTGGTAAAATGTATTTGCAGTGTTGCATATTTGCGTGTTTTTTTCCTGTCCTCTTAGATTACATTTCTTTTTTTCAGTTGGAGTTTCACTCTGTCGCCCAGGCTGGAGTGCAGTTGCATGCTCACGGCCATTCCAACTTTGACCTGCTAGGTTCTGACGATCCTTCTGCCTCAGCCTTTCAAGTAGCCAGAACTACAGGTATGCACTACCACGCCCAGCTAATTTTTTAAAAATTTATTGTAGAGACGAGGTCTCGTAAAGTTGCCCCAGCTTGTCTCGAACCTGTGGGTTCAGGCAATATACTTGCCTCAGCCTCCCAAAGTGCTGGGATTATAGGCTGAGCCACTGAGTCTGACCGACAAGAAACTTTATATACTTTTTTTTTCTGAGTTGGCGTCTACTCCCTTGCCCAGGCTGGAGTGCAGTGGCACACTCATGGCCACTGCAGCTTCGACCTGTGGGGTTCAGGCAAGTCTTCTGTCTCAGCCTCCCAAGTAGCTGGAACTACAGGCACGCGCCACCACGCTCAGCTAATTTTTAAAAATTTATTGTAGAGATGAGGTCTCGCCAAATTGCCCAGGCTGGCCTCAAACCCGTGGACTCAGGCAATCCTCTCACCTCAGCCTCCCAAAGTGCTGGGATTATAGACATGAGCCGCCATGCCCGGCCAGCTTTATATACTTTTACGATATTAGGTAAGCCATGAGCTAACAGCAGAGTCCCCAGTTAACTGGTCACAAGTTTTGATCACCATCTCTCAACCTTTTAAGGTCACAAGGACCTTCTAGCTAATGGAAGTCCCTATCTAACTAGATGTGGGCTTTCCTTAGAGCACCACATCTGTGTTTTGGGTAATTCCCTGTTATTTCTGTGATTGACTGCACTGCTAGTTCTGCATTCCAACCGCAAGGTGGTCAGGTCTGGTATGCCTGGTTGGTTGGGTGAAGGTTGTATACAGATAACATGTTTGAGTGCTTACCCTATTTTATTCCATTTATTTATTTATTTTGAGAAGGCAGGATTTATTGAGAGGACAGAAAAGCTCCCACAGTGGGCAGAGACCTGAAGGGATTGCCCCGCTTACCATATTTTAATTTAGATCTGCCTGTAAGAAACTTATCTACCAGCTGGGCTCGGTGGCTCAGCCTGTAATCCCGCGCCTTTGGGAGGCTGAGGTGAGTGGATTGCCTGAGCCCACGGGTTCGAGACCCGCCTGGGCAAGCGAGACCTCATCTCTACAATAAATCAAAAAATTAGCCGGGCGT
>CAUYQG010130271.1:0-24318 GCA_963574415.1 Tarsius wallacei
TTTATTTGGATGTCTTATCACAATGGAATGGAATTGACAAGCCCTGTGATTCTGGAGCATCTTAACTTAGTTCAAACTGAGACTAGCAGAATTATAGACAGAAACAACATGTTTAATTGTTTTGCTAGTAAGATATTTGAAGAAAAATCTCTGAATGTAGGTAAAAATATAGTACGTGTGGACATATTTGGGCTTTTTGTGAACACATTTGCCATTTTCACACATTTCAATACAATACAATTGGGCATAACTGTTATTTAGAATAATTTACTCCAAACTTACTAAACACTTTGGCCCTTATTTTGAGAAGAAATAAATATTTTTTCAGTAAAAATTTGATAATTTAGAAAGAAGAGAATGCTGAAGGAAGGTGTCTAATTACACATTTAAGAGCCATAAAAGGTGACTTTGAATGATATTGCAGTAAAATTTATTAAAAATAAAATTTAAAAGCCTATACTGAGAAAAAAATTTTCTGAGAACTACTTGTGACATTAATAGATATGTAATACTAGTATATGGATACATATTTTTATTTTTAATGTTCAAATAATTGAAGTAATGTCTTTTAAACGTTTGCTTTAATATATATGTATAGCTTATTTTTAGAAATAATTTTATTTCAGCAAATAGTTTTTGAGTAAATATACTAGTATTCTAATGACAGTTAATTATTTTCTGAAATACACAATTTTAATTAATGTTCTTTTCATTTCTAATGATCAGAACTAGACAGTAAATTAGGAGGTCACCTGTCTCAAAATGAATTTTTTGTTGTTGAACTCTTTGATATTCTGGACTGTTTTATGTGCTTTCCTATATCTTCTTACAGAAAAATAATAAATACTATCCTATATATAACTTTGTATGTCTGATAGTTACCATTTATGTAAAGAAAGAAAAGTTTCTTGATAGACTAAAAAGAAACTAGATTAAAGTCAAGAAATCCAGGTTCTAGAAGCAATAACACTGGACTGTGTTACTTGTAGTTTAACAAAACCATCTTTCTGAAACTCACTTTTCTCATTAGAAAAACATTAATTTACACTTAATGATACCTGAAACTTCTGTGGATTTTGTCATTCTAATTATAAGCAAATAATCTACATTATCTAATTATTTTGAGAAATTATAATTTGCTCAATATTGCTAGAATCTGTGGTATCCTTGCTTTCTGCAACTACCCAATGTTTTAAATTGTGATTCAAATTTACATTTTGATTCTCTCTAATAAAGCTGCCATTGTTAAAAGGTGGGAGTTGGATTTGAAGTGGTGGGGATGCATACACAGGAAAGGATTTTGAAAAATGGTTATGCCATGGAAAATTTTCTTTGCCCTGGGCTTGTGGTTGTCTGAGGCATTATTTCCAAGTCAAGCACAAGTTTCTCGTTAATGTATTAGAGCCCACTGCTATGTTTCTTGTGAGGACTTGTGATTCCAATTTTTACATATAAGTTTTTAATGCATGTTAAAAACTAGATTCTAAATGTGATTAATATAGTAGTGGCTGGTGTTGAAGAGCCCAAGATGTGCTCCCTAAAAGATATTAAGATTTTCATGTGGAGACAATATCCAAATTTAAAAAACTGAAATTATAAATGCATCCTTCGTGCAGAGTTCTTTCCAACTTAACACCCTTCTTTGAAAACAATCCCAATACCTGATATGCAAATGACCTAGAGCAACATCACTGTCCCACTTTCTCTGACAATTAATTTTCCTAAGATACTCTCTTCTTCCCACTGTGCTCCCCCCACACACCCACTGGGCTTTACAACCTGGAGTTTCTGACTCAGTTGGTCTGTACATGGGCCAGGAATCTCCTTTTGAAACTCCTTCTGCAAGTGATTACAATATAGGTGGTGCATGGATCAGATTTTGAAAACTGCCATTAATCAAGTCTGCCTTAAATATTGTCTATTTCTGTGGACATTGTTGTAGAGTTGATATTGGGAACTACATGACTGAAAAGAGTCTTACTTTGAAAGGGAAATATTTTTGTTTGAAATAGCTCATTCAAATCAAAGATTTGTGTTGTAGCCATTTTTAAGCTAGTGATTGCCTGTAAAACCTCTCTGCTATTTCTCTTGGAGGTTCATTTGCTGTCCATATTGTAATTATTTTTACTTAAAATGAAACAACGTCTTTCTGTGTTGCCTGGGCTGATCTTGATCTCCCAGAGTCAAGCAATCCTCATGCTCCAGCCTCCCAAGTAGCTGGGACTATTGGCATGTACCACCACGCTTGGATCTGTAATTATTTTTAAAAGGGCACATTTCTACTCCTTGACACTCACTGACATTTCAATGAATTTCTCGTGGAGGTATGATGGAATAAGCGGTCATTAATGATCATTACCCTTTAGCACAACTGTTTCAGAGGCTGAGCAAGAATGCATAGGTTAAAAGGCAGCAAGTAACATAGTGAAGGTAGCAGTAGAGTGTGAGAAATATATTATCTCATTTATACTTATTGGTTCAGTTTAATTTAGACTATGATGTGTCAGTATCCAACTATTAGTGAAGGCAATGCAATAAAAGAAAACAAGTATATTTTAAAAAGCATTTCATAACTGCATTTGTTCTTCCCTTGTGGTACAGTGAGGAGAAAACAAAAGCTGGCGGTGGAAGACCTATGTTCAAATTCTGGGCATAAAATGTATTATTAACTCTGTGACCTGGATAAAACAATTATCTTTGGGAGCCTAAGTGTCTTCCTCTGTTTTAAGTGCTTTATTTGTTTTCAAAAACATTGCAATAAAATTGGATGCTGGAGGTAAAAGAACAGAGTATTTATTTTAAAAAGTGAAATGAACTTCTAGTAGCTGTTAACATCAGAGAGGAAGAGAATAAAGTATGTCTCCCACAAATAGGTTTTGCACTTGTATAACCAGCGGGTTTCGCCAGTCTGAGGATTTCAACACATTCAGTTACAAGTAATGTAACTTGGGCGCTCATTCTGTCCCTTTTAAACAAATGCCACATTTTACCACTTGGCCTCAATGAATAGAAACTCGTTTACAGTGTTTATGGTTTTTTAATAGGTTGTTAGTATTTTATTTCTCTATTTCTGAGAAGTTAAAATGACTGCTGGCACAGAAACTATCTAAGGATTTACTGTGCTTTTCTAGCTCTCTCCAGGTAGGTGAGGAGAGATCAGGATGGTAGGAGACTCAGAAGGGTGGAGTGGAAACCATCAAATTTTCCTAGTGCAGTTTCAAGTTTATTTGCCAAAATCTCATAGGAAAAAAAGTCTCTTTTCTATGTCCCTTTGTAAATATGCTTATTCTTCCTTTGCTTTGCTAATGTTCTGGCCTGAGCTAAAATACCACAGTAAACAAGGAACACATGTAAGGATGTCACATACAACAGAACAATAACAACTACTGTGTCAGAGGTCAACAAATGTGAATGGCAAACAGGCCAGGGCTAAATCTGCGTCAGTCCCATTTTTAGAGGCCCTGTTTGGTGTCTAGTGTCTTTCTGGGTGTTGGCTTTGGTTATGGCCATTGTTCTTTAAGGAGCAGCACCTGAACTACAAAATTCGCAAGATTTATTTCTGAAAAAAGTTGAAGATATGGTCAGGAGGATAATGAAACCGATCTAACATGGCATCTAAGCAGTACAGGAAGTGCATAGAAAGTGATCTACAGGAAGTCAAAAGACCTAGAAGTACCAGTGATGCCAATAAACAAGGGTCAGGCCATAAGGAGAGCCAGAAAGACTGAGATTATATCAGACACTGGGCGTTTTCTTCTAATGCTTCCAAGATATATGTGCTTCACCACAGACAAGGTCCAGGATGTGGAGAGGCAAGAGATGACTGATATGGTGTGGAGGTAAATGTCTTTGGTGATGATGTTAAGAACCTGAGAAGCTCGAGTGCTGCATGAGGGTTGGTCATGGGGAAATAATGTGGAACATGCTTCCGAGGAAAAGTCTTCAGTGACTAAGGAGAAAGAACCAGAAGATGAGAAAGTGTGAAAGGTTGCAGGAATGTTAGAGCTTTCATTTTTCTCTATCCATGCCTTGGCTATTATAAAGCTGCAGAACTTCCCATCAAGAAGGAGTCTATTTCCTCTGTCTTTGAATTTGTATTGGTCTCATAACTTGTTTCAGTGCTTGTTGAGAATGTAGTGAAAATGATGATGTGCCTGTCTGGAGCCTAAGCTTCACAAATCTTTAATGCTGGGCAACTTGGCAAGACCTCATCTCTACAATATATCAAAAATTAGCTGGGCGTGGTAGCACGTGCCTGTAGTTCCAGCTACTTGGAAGGCTGAGGTGGAAGGATCGCCGGAGCCCAGCAGGTCGAGGCTACGGTGGCCAGGAGCGGCCACTGCACTCCAGTCTGGGCGACGATGGAGTGAGACTCCAACTCAAAAAAAAAAAAAAAATCTTCAGTGCTTCTCCTTGCTCTCTTGTAATCCTTCCCAGCCACCATGTAAATCAGTCCAGGCAGTCTTTTGGGGGGATAAGAGATCACGTGGAGCAGAAATATGCTATTGCAGCTGAGATCATCCTAGTTTAGCCATCCCTTGTGATTCTGGCTGAGATCAGAAGAACAGCCCAGCTTAGCCCAGTCCAAATTGCTGCCCTGAAGAATTATAAATTGAGCAAATTATTGTTGTTATACGTTTTAAGCCAGTTTGTTATGCAGCCAAATCTAACAAACACAAAAATGACTGTGACAAGAAAGTATGGAAAGTAGAAAAACTGAATGGCACGAGTCCCCAAGAAAAAGTATCTTTTCATAAAGTCATAGATGACTCCACTACATCTAAAAAGTGTTTGTAATAGTTGGAGAGGCATGGAAATATTTGCTGCCATTTTCCTCCCCTTCTTATGTGGGACTCCAGGGGAGGGTATTATAACAAATAATAACTGAAATGTTATATAGATTATGGGAACTGCAAAGGCATGTTTAGTTACACAGTCAATAAAATATAAAACCAGCTTTTATATATAATTAGAGTGATATTTATAAGCGAGGAAATAATTTATATGTAACAAAAACCAGCTCTTAAACCCTTCATCTGAACTGGTCTTTCTTTCATGTAGAAATTATTCCAATTCTGCTTTTTCCTATTAGACTGAACTTCATGCCCACCTGATCCTTGATTACATTTCCTACGTATTCCATTTCTTAATCATTACCTAGTTCTGTGACTACTTTTCTATTATTACTATCCTTCTCTATTAAAGGATGATACCATAAAATATACTCCTCATGGACAAGTGACAGTAAACATTTGGAACACAGTCTTGAACTCAGCCTTTATGAACCTTGCCACCCTTTTAAATATTTGCTTATCTTTTGACTTGGAGCTTCTATGAGTAGAAATTTCACATTTGCCAGATCACTCTAATTAATTCTGATGTTGGCCATCCAGGGTGTTCTCCTCTCTTCCATCGCAAACAACACAGTACTAACCCTCCTTGGCATTAAAAACCATGCCTTACCTTTCATGTTCCCACAGTGTGTAGCGTAGTTGCACTATATATATATGCAGCATACCTAGTAAAGTATTTATGTTTTACCTTTACAATAAGAATTTAAGATGCATTCATGTCGAAATCAGATTTAAAATTTAGAAAGTCATGAAAATATTTGGAACATCATACTTCTAATAAATAAGATACTTTCAGTAACAGTCTTAAACAATATGTTCTTTCTTGTTTGGTGGGCATATTTTAGCATCGATTACAAAAATCTGATGATTTTGGAGTTATTTCTATTTGCTATATTTTCTTCTCTGGGGTCTGTCATTCTTCATACAAGTACCTTATCAGGCCATTAAACTTTACATCAATCTTTTTCATACTCTCTGGTTATTAATGAAATTAGTTAAAATTGGCATAAATATGAGCATTTTACTTTTCAGAAAAATGTTTTTCATAATCTACCTCTTAAACCTTTGTTAAACTTGGTTTTTGGGAGTTTCTGGGTTTATGCTAATTTACCAGTTTGCACTATAGAGTAGCTCATAGACTCAGTGAGTAACCAGGGAATGAAACTGAGTTCTAATTACTCATTTTTGTAACAAATTACTGCATATGCTATTATTTGCAATACAATCGGGGTTGATTCTATATTTTCCAAGGTACTGTGTTAACTAAAGCCTGTCTCTGAAATCTTTAATAGCAGGAATGAAAGCACACAAGAGTTTCATTATGATGTCATTCATAGGTAACCAGTGTTTATGCACTGAAGAAACTTTTCTATCACAGACCTATATTTTATTGAATATCCTATTCCAGTGATGCTTTTAGAGCACATCCCTGAGATAACTTTATTACCAAATATCTTTCTGGATTGCCATCAATTATAGGAAAGTATCTTCTTAAGAAAGCAAAATATGGCTCACTTCTGCCAGCTGAAGTAGGAGACAGGACAGAGAAAAAGAAGTGTGACAGGGAGATAATCTACAAGACGTCAGAATCACAGGCCATGAATCTTGGAAGAAAATTAGCAGTTGTCTGGACTGAATGTGTTCTGCATGTAAATACACTAGATTTTTTCCTTTTCATTTGTTTGGGGAATTTCAAGAAATGCCAGTTTTTCACTGACATGAATTCATAAGATTTGGCAGTGGTTGCACTACTACTGTTCCTGCCAAGAAATATCCCCCCCACCCCACTTTCCATTTGGCTGCCTTTGGGCTGCATGGAATGCTGCCTCACAGCAGGGGGGAAGGAGTTGCAACCTGAAGGATTGTTTGAGCACTAAGAACCATCAGCCCTAGTCTGGTCTGAGCCCTGCCACCGTCCTGTGAGACATTAGGCTAGTGGATGCAAGAGACGAAAGGAAAGAGAACCACTCAAGGGGGAAACATATAAAGCTTCTATTGAGCAACAATTCTGAGAAAGATGTAGCTAACCAAAATGTTCCATGAGTACATTGGTCATTAAAACTGGATATTTTGTTTGCATTATAATAGAATGGCTTACATAGACAAGAATGTCCAGGTTTTCATGTCCCAGTATTTTTCACTTTTCTTCCATAAACATATCCCCCTCATATCCTTAGTACTCAGTTGAACAGACTCTCCTTCACTCATAAATGATTAATTTATTTAAGTATGACAGACCCAACCCAACTTGGAACCCAGGACCCAGTGTTTATTAGTTGATTCGACAGATTCTCATATCTCTAAGCAAAGAGTTTTAAATAAAAATTTCCAAGATTCTGAAGTTGGGTGGAAGCATTTCAAGTTGGGATATGCCACAAAGAAGACACAAAATCTATTTATTTTAGTACATTTGTTTCTCACATAGCAAGACTTCTAACAAATATTGATTATGTAATGATTATGTGCAAACTTATGTAAGTTGTAGGATCATATAAGCAAAATTTTACAACTTGTTCAGTGCCAAAGCATACTTGGATTAATAGATTCATTGGCTGTTACATTTGAAATGATTCTTAGAGATTATTTAAGGCTTCCTCCTTTTTATTTATTTATTCATTTTGGCAAAAGTTCCCCATATAACATTTGCCCTCCTAACAAAATTCACATGTACAGTACAATAATGTCAACCATGTGAACATAGCTGTGTAATGGGTCTCCAGAACTACCCCTTATCCTGTATAACTGAAACTCCACACCAACCAAACAACTACTTCCCACTTTCCTTCCTCCCCAGATCTACCTTTATTTTTAGAAGAGAATATCTAGGCTTACAATGGATTAGATTTAGCTAATTCCCACATAGCTAAATAAGAACAGAGATGTTATTAGAATCAAGGTTTCTTGGCTCTTTTAAATTCACTATGGCAACCTTGTAATAAGTCAGTTAAAGAAGACAAATGGGCTTGTCTCTATCCCAACATGAATATTAGGTTTTTAAGGAGTGTGGGTGAGTACATTGTGTGTGTGTGTGTGTGTGTGTGTGCGTGCACGCGCGCGTGCATTTGTGTGTTTAGGGGAGATGTCAGTGTGATGTATCTGAATATAATCACATGGGAAGACAAGTTAGTGAAAGGTAGGACAGGTATAGGCAGGTGTAAAACAGTATGGTTAGTATATGCCAGAACAGTAGAAAAAAGTTATACTCTCTTATCTTCTTGCAAAGCACAGGTGGCATCTTCATGATGAAAAGTCGTGGTCACACTTCCTGGTTGATATTTTCTTATATATTTTCACTCTGGCAATATGATAAAATAGAAATTCTAAGATAAAATATTCCCACCACAAAATATTTAAGAATACCGAGTAAAATATATAAAAGATAACTTTAAAAAATTATTTTAGCATTGTGGGGTGTATGTGAGGATTTGTTACATAGGTCAATTGTGTGCAGGTGAGATTTGGGCTTCCAGTGAGCCCTCACTCCCCCTAATAGTAGATATAGTACTTCCCACTTTCCTTCCTCCCCAGATGTACCTTTATTTTTAGAAGAGAATATCTAGGCTTACAATGGATTAGATTTAGCTAATTCCCACATAGCTAAATAAGAACAGAGATGGTGGTTGTATGTCCCTTATCCTCCCTTCCTCCATCCTTCCTCCCATTAGTATCCAGCATTTTTTGTTCCCACATTTGTTCTCACAAACCCAATGTTTAATGTCCACTTATGAGTGAGAACATGCAGTATTTAGCTTTTTGTTTCTGTGATACTTCGCTTAGAACAATGGACTTCAGCTGGATATACAGTATTTTCATCATGTACATCTACCATATTTTTTTTATCCAGTTCACTTTCCATAGGCACCAGGGTTGACTCCATGTGTTTGCTACTGTGAATAGTTTTGCAATGAACATATGTGTACAGGTGTCTTTTTGGTAGATCAATTTACATTCCTCTGGCATCCAAATAAAAAAGAAATAAAATTACCTTTCTGATAACATAGTTCTATATGTACAAGTCATAAATATGCAGAAAAATTTTAGAACTAATAAACTAATTCTTTAAAGTTGCAAGATATGAAGTTAACATACAAAATCAGTTGCATTTCTATATACCTACAATAAAATATTCTAAAATAAATTAAGAAAAATTCCATCTGCAATAACATCAGAATAATAAAATATTTACAATTAAACTCACAGAGTTGTACACTGAAAGCCACAAAACATTAATAAAAAAATTAAAGACACAAATAAATGAAAAGACATCCCATATTCATGGACTGGAAAAATTAATATTGTTAAAGTGTTTATACTACCTAACACCTTCTACAAATTTAATGCTATCTCCATCAAAATCTCAATGACATTTTTATAGGCACAGAAAAGAATCTTATAATTCATATGGAACAACAAAAGACCCTGAATTGCCAAAGCAATCTTGAGAAAGGATAAAGAGAAAGGCATCGCAGTTCCTAATTTCAAAATGTATTATAAAGATCAAAACAGTATGGTGATGGCATAAAACAGACATAAAGATCAATGGGACAGAATAAGCCCAGAAGTAAACATGGTATATATAGTTAACTGATCTTCTGCAAGCATGCCAAAAATACATAACAAGGAAATAATAATCTCTTCAACAAAGGGTGTTGAAAAACTAGATATCCACATGCAAAAGAAACTGCACCCTTATCTTTCACCATACACAAATACCAACTCAAAATGGATTGAAGACTTAAGGGTAAGATCTTAAATTATAATACTCCTAGAAGAAAACAGGAAAAAATCGTCATGACATTGGTCTTGCCAACGATTTCTTGAATATGACACCAGAAACACAGCAACAAAAGCAAGAATAGACAAATGAGACCACATCAAGCTAAGAAGTTTCTGCAGAGAAACAGCAGCAACAACAACAAAGCAAACTAACAAAATGAAAAGAGAACACATGAAATCACAGGAAATTTTTGCAAATCATATATCTGATAAAGGGTTAATATTCAAATTTTTAAGGAACTCTTAGCAAAAAAATCAAATAGCCTGAATAAAAAATAGGTAAAGTGCTTGAATAGACATTTTCCCAAAGAAGATATACAAATGGCCAACAGATATATGAAAAGAGGCTTGACATCAGTAATCATTAGGGTAATTAAGATAGAAACCACAATAAGATATCACTTCTTATCTGTTAAAATGGACATTACAAAAAATAAAAGATAAATGTTGATGATGATGTGGAAAAATGGAAACATCTGTAAACTGTTGGTGGGAATGTAAAATAGTACTGTCACTCTGAGAGACAGAATAGAAGTTCCTCAAAGTGTTAAAAATAAAAATACTTTATAATTCAGCAAGTTCACTTCGGGGAATCCAAACTAATTAAAGTCATCATCTGCACTCTCATGTTCACTGAGAAAATATCTGCACGTTCATGTTCATTGCAGCATTATCCACAATAGCCAAGATATGGAGACAACCTATATATTCATTAATGAATGAATAGATAAAGAAAACATATATTATATATACATACAATGGGATAGTATTCAACCTTAAGAAAGGAAATTCTGCCATATACACAGCATAGATAAATCCAGAGAACATTATGCTAAGTGAAATAAGCCTTTCATAGAATGAGAACTATTGCATGACTCTACTTATATGAGGTATCTAAAATAGTCAAACTCCCAGAAAGAGAGAGTAGAATGGTGGTTGCCAGGTGTTGGCACAAGTAGATGAAAGTAAACAAGTGGAAAAAAATTTACCATGCAAATAATAAGCGTATATATGTAGATGTGGCTACATCAAAATTAGGAAAAATACATTTTTAATACAAAAAGTATTAACAGAGGAAAAACAAAAATGCTTCATAATTATAAAGGGACCAATTAAAAAGAATACATACCAATCAAAAGTGTATGTACAACTAATAACAGAATTGCAAATGCAAGAAGCAAAAATTGACAGAAATAGAAGAGTCCACAATTGTAGTTAGCAAATGTACAATTAATCCTTGAACAATGTAGAGAGTTAAGGGTACTGATCCCCTCCACACACAAGCAAAAATTCAGATATAAGTTTTGACTTCCCCCAGATTTAACTACTGTCAGCTTACTATTACTGGGAGTCTTACTGATGACATAAGCGATTAATACATACTTTGTATGTTATACGCTGTATTTTTATTATAAAGTAAGCTAGAAAAAAAAATGCTATTAGGAAAATCATGAGAAAGGGAAAATATAGTTACAATATTGTACTATGGCTACCATAAGTTTATGTTGTCTGTTTACAAGATGAATTGTCTGAAATGTTAGGAAACCACAACTGTAGGCAGATCTCAATCTACAGTACATATCAATCAATTAAACTCTTTTTTGTAATGTCATGACTTTTCTCTACTTCTTGAGAACAACTCCAGCAACACCTCATATGGCTCTTAGGATGTTATTCAAGGTTTATGGTATTGCACTAAACACATTGAAAAATGCACAAGAACCACAAGAGCTCATTTTTTATTGTACAGATACACAATTTACTGGAGAGATGAGCTGCTCATGTGGAGACAATTAACATTACAAGGTGTTTTAAGTGAATACTACAACACGATTCACTACAATAACAGGTGGTGGCTATGAAATTATTACAGAAGTACAGTATGTACTACAGCTAATTTTGTGCAATTATGATTCAATACTGCATCTTTGTATTTGTTTATATTTTTGTCAACTGAAAATGGCACCATGTATGGTTTGTATATGTGTATGCATTTTGATAAATTTTAATTGTTTATAATAGACATATATATTTCATGATAGCAAATAATAAAATAGACCAGTATTTGCATATATTTTTTGCATTCATGACATACCTAACTTTTAAACTTTTTTTTAACTATTTCAAGACTATGTGGTTTTTCAAATTGTTGCAAATCTCTAAAACATTTTCCAATATATTTATTGAAAAAAATCCATATATAAGTGGATCTATGCACTGCAAGGATCAACTGTGTTAGTTTCTTAGGACTTCTGCAACAAATTACCAGAAATTTGGTAATTTAAACAGCATATGTTTATTTTCTCATAGTTCTGAAGGCTAGAAGTCTGAAATTAAGGTGTCAGCAGAGACATGTTTCCTTTAAAGGCTGTAAGAGAGGAATCCATCCATTCCTCTTCCAGCTTCTGGTACTTTTGGTGCGTATTCTTTTTCTGTCTCTTATGATGATATCTGTCATTGGACTCAGGACCCAATCTAGTCTAGGTTAACGTCATCTCTAGATCCTTACCTTAATTATATTTACAAAGATCCCTATTCAAACTAAGGCCATATTCTGAGGTTCTGGGTTGACATATCTTTCGGGAGTCACTCTTCAACACACTATGGAGCATGAACATTTTGTCAGAAATTCATAGGAGAACTAAAAAAGAAAAGAAAAGTAAAGATATAGAGGTCTAAGCCATCCTATCAATGACCTTGAATGAATTTATATTTATAAACATATAAATATAAATTTATATTTATATTCATGACACAGATTACACATTCATTTAAAGTGCACATCAAGTATTTACTGGAATAATTCATGTGCAGGGCCATAGAACCCATTGATTTAAAAAGATTGAAATTGGCCAAGTGTGGTAGCTCATGCTTGTAACCCTAGCATTTTGGGCTAGAATTGTCTTAGGGCTAGATTTGTCTTCACTGGTAGCCATAGTCAATTTTGTGCTGCTATAACAGAATACCTGAGACTGGGTAATTTATAAAGAATAGACTTTTATTTCTTACAGCTTTGAAGGCTGGGAAGTCCAAGATCAAGGTGTAAGTCATGTTGGTGTCTGATGAGGGCCCTGTCTCTACTTCCAAGATAGCATTTTGAAAGCTGTATCCTCTAGAAGGAAAGAATAGTGTTTCTCACATGGCAGAAAATTGGAAGGATGAAGAGAGAGAATCCACTCCTGAAAGTTTTTTTTAAAAAGGAGTTAAACTTACCCATGAGTGCAGAGCACTTATGGGCTAATCACCTCTTAAATGTTCCTAATCCGAATATCATTCCCTTGGCAATTAAATTTCAACATGAATTTTGCAGAGAACAAATATTTAAACAATAGCATTGGTGAAGTCTAGTAAATATTAAAATAAATAATACCAATCTTACATTAGCTATTTAAATAGGGAATTAGGGAATATTTCTCAACATATTTTATGATGCTAGTGCTATCCAATCAAATCAGAACAGGATTTTGGAAGAAATTCACTAGCTGATGTTAAAATTTATAAGGAAAAATAAAGAACATAGAACACTCAAAATAATTTTGAAATGGACAAAAGTGGTTGGAGCATTTTTACTATCCAAATTTGAAACTTACTATAAAGCCTCAATAATTAAGACAGTGAGGACAGACATATAAATACACATATACTTCAAAAGAACAGCGTAAGCAGTATGGACGACCCAGAAAAACACTCATAATTACATACAGAATTGATTTTTGAGAAAGTGTTAAAGTTATTAAGTTGGAAAGAGTTCTTTTTAATTTTTAGAAATGCTGTTGGACATATTAGGTATCTGTATAGGTAAAATAAATATTGATTTATTTTGATCAAAATTGATCATGGACCTAAAAAAAAGACTCAAAGTTATCACACTCATAGAAGAATATATAGCAGAAAATTTCTGTGGCATTAATTAGCTAAATAGTTCTTAAAATGAACCCATATAAAGGAAAACAATAACACATAAAATTTACTAAAATAAAAGATTTCATGCCAGGTGCAGTGGCTTATGCCTATAATCCCAGCACTTTGGTAGGCCAAGGCAGAATTGCTTGAGCTCAGGAATTTGAGACCAGCCTGGGCAACATAGTAGACCTCATCTCTCCAAAAAAGTAAAAAAAATCATCCAGGTGTGCTGGCATGTACCTGCAGTCCCAGTTACTCCAAGAGACTGAGGTGAAAGTATTGCCTTAGGTCAGGAGGTCGAGGCTGCAGTAGTGACCTGTGATCATGCCACTGCACTACAACCTGGGTGACAGAGTGGGACTTCGACTCAAAAAAGTAAATAGAATAAAATAAAAGATTTTTACTTTACTAAACACATGGTTACAAAAATAAAATATCAAGCTAGAAACTGGCCAAAAATATTTACAAAACATTTATCTGACAACGGTCTTGTATCCAAATATGAGAAGAATGTTTTATAACTTGAGAATGAGAAGACAAATGATGCAATACAATTGGCAAAAGTTTTGTATAGCTACTTAACAAAATGGAAGATGTTAGCACCACTTGGGAAATCAATATGGAT
The DNA here is from genome assembly GCA_963574415.1 of Tarsius wallacei. Lineage (NCBI taxonomy): Eukaryota > Metazoa > Chordata > Mammalia > Primates > Tarsiidae > Tarsius > Tarsius wallacei. The sequence continues at coordinate 14,158 of CAUYQG010130271.1, forward strand.
GTATCTCATAAGCTTAATCATACACTTACCATATAATTTACAATCCAACTCTTAGCTATTCACCTAAGAATATGAAAACACATTTGCCCAAAGTCTTGTAAGAAAATGTTTGTAGCAGCATTATTTATAAATCCCTAAGCTGGAAACAACCCAAATATCCATCAACTAATGAATAAATGAACAAATTGTGGTATATTCATACTGTGGAATGCTAGCCAGTAACAAAAAGGAGTAAAATATTTTTACATGCTTTAATATGGATGGATCTAAAAAACTTCATGCTGAATAAAAGAAGCCAAATAGGAAGGCTATATACTATATAATTTCATTTATATGAAATTCTAGAAAATTCCTTAGTATTGTGACAGAAAGCAGATCAATAATTTACTGGAACTGGGGATCGGAAACGGCTAAAATGCAAATAGGTATGAAGAAACCTTTGGAGTTAAAGAAATTTCTACATCTTGGTGGTGGTTTGCTTATACAACTGTATACAATTACCAAAATTCTCAAACTGTACACTTAAACTGGGTGAATTTTTGTGTATGTTGATTATACTACAGTAAAGCTCAGGTAAAAAATAATTTTATATTGGTTACCTCAGTATTGCCATCATACATTTTTTTCAAATTTTCCTTAGTAGCAGAATCTTATAGAAAGTTTGTTAGATATTCAGATATTTATGTGTAATATCCAGGCATTTTTATTCTGTGAGTCTGGCATGGAGCCCAGGAAGTTGCATTTTCACCACTCGCTGAGAAGATGGTCTACATATAGATAGTATACAGACCTGCAGTTATGGAACTACCTAAATTCATCCAGAAGATAATTTCATCATAAGTATAAATAAAATTTTAGATTTTAAACCCTCAGAGAGCAAGTATTATGCAAACATGTTTTGCGTGTGTAACAACCAGCTAAACTTAACAACACTTAATAAATCTTTTTTGTAACACAAAATTTATACAGGTTGTCATATGTCTGTGAGCCTTTGGGAGTTGAGACTGATATATTAAGCAAAGTGTGAGCTAAAGAGTATGTGGGAACCACAATTTTAGAGAAAACAGACCTCACAAGGTCCTCATCTGCTTAATGAAGACAACTGGCTAAACCCAGAGACCTGGGATTATTTGCATGGTTCCTGTTGAGGAAAAACCAGTACTGTAATCCTATAAGGCGTTGCCTGTCAAGGGCATCTGGAGTGGAGGTACTACCCAGTTCCACTGGGATAAGCACAGTGAGCAGAACTCTTTGGGAACATTGTCTTTCTGCTCATTAAAGGAGACAGAAACTCAACAACATACTTTTCTAATTACTGAAGAGGAGCTAGGAGCAACCAATGGGCACATGTATCCCGCCTTGAAGAACTCTCTTGAGATTAGAACACTATGGTACTCTTAGGTGGGTCCTCTGAGATATGGAAAGACAGTGATGCAGTGCAGTGGAGACTGCAGAGTCAAAACTAGACAGCATTCCCATTGTGGGAGGAGCCATATTCCTTGGGATTAGAGAAACAAAGCCAATAGGGAGAAGCCTGGCTCTGCCAGTTTGGGAGAATTGTTAATGAAAGTGTGATTACATTACAACAGAGTCTCAGAGGTGGGGTTACCAGAGTTTCTTGGACTCATCCTCTGCAAGGAAACTTTGACAGCTCCCCTTAACAGTGACTCTACTGAAGAGAAAACCACAAAGGGAAGTACTGGCTGCATGATGTGTGTACGCAGTGCAAAATGAAAATGCAAGGCTCCTAGTTTAAAACATGTCAAGAATTTCAAGGTGACAACTCCATACCACCAACTGAGTTTTCTAAGGACTGAGCCCTATGCATGTCACATGCCCATGAAGCCAGCCCTATCTAGGAGGAAAGGTTCTCAGTTAAGCCAAACAAGAATAATACTGGAATTCTAACCTGAAATCTTAAACATGAGTGATTAGCAGAATCTTATGAGAAACATTGAATTGAAGAGATTCCTAGGCAGCCAAAAAAGAGACTCTGATGTAACAGGTCAGGGGTGACTCCAGAATCCAAGTTTGGCAACCAGAGTGATATAGAACTCATGCTAACTGATTTATTAATTAAATTTTTATGGATATATAACTCATGCTAATTTCTTTAAGAGGGCTTTCAAAGGGCTTAAATTGTCACTGCATGTTGTCCAAACTGAAAATAACTTTATAATTCAATCTGACATTTATCTCTTGCATATTGCGGTAATATTATAGTAATTATACTTGATTATTATGCTAATCATAATAATGGACTCAGCTAGGGAATTTAAATATTGTTTCAAATTCTGCACTTCACTCCTCAAGCCATTCTTGCCATTAAATTGACTTGTACTGAACATTTTAAATTTATTATTTCTGCCTCTTCTGCTACCTGGACCTTGAAAAAAGCCCTCATTTTAAAAATATTTTTATAATATTAGTTCTTTTTAAAGAGACTGCAGCCTCGAACTTCTGAGCTCAAGTGATCTTCCCACCTCAGCCTCTCAAGTAACTAGGACTACAGGTGCACACCATCATGCCTGACTAATATTAAAATTTTTTTTTTGTAGCAATGGCATCTCATTACATTGTACAGGCTGGTCTCAAACTACTGGCCTCAAGTGATCCTCCTGCCTTGGCATCCCAAAGTGGTGGAATTACAGGCATGTGCAGCCACACATGGCCAAGTTCTTAACTCTGTTTAAAGCTCTTACATGATGCCTTAGGTTCATAAAATATTAATAAAAAAGAAAATCCTATTTTAAATACCTGAAATGTAGAAAAAAAGATCTATAAAATAATTTTTAGCACCATGTTTAGCAACTGTTTTACTTCAGACTACCAAGATGATTAGAAAATATGATCTAAAATTTAGTTTTAGGATATTAAAAGACATTTTTATTGTTTTTAATATATTTGTGAATAATATAATCCTTTACCTTTCATTTGACCAAAGTAGGAGTAAATCTCAGTATCAAAGTTTCCTGTGCACAGCAAATTGAGCAGACATAGGCTGTGACCTCAGAGCTTGACATTGAGATGTGGAACAATGCAATGTGAGACACACGAAGTTGTTAATGAGTCTTTGAGACTATTGATTAAGCTGCTCACAAAATATACTGGTATATAATCTAGCCCAATCTCTAGAGATATCAGCTCTGTATTCTCCTGACATTTTCTTAATTTCTTCATTCTGAAGCAGGGAATGAATAAGAATAAAAAGGCCCTTGCTCTCCAACACAAAATGTGATTTAAAAATAAATGGGTTTTTAGGTGGTTATTCTTCCATGAACAACTATCCAACTATGTTTTGATAAGGTATGTTTCAATTCCCTTCAGGGGTATTCAGTTTATTTTCCCTGTAAAAGAATGAAGGAAAGTGAGGGTTATACCCAGCAAATGTTTCACAGACCTTTCTCGAGTGCAAGGGCCAAGTGTATTTCCTGCCATCTGTTTCATTCCATCTCCTGGTGCTTATTAGGAACCTGGCAGCCTTGGGCAGATGGAGAAAACTGGCAGGGCTTGTTGTTGATTTGTAAAAGCAGCCCAATTTGTTCGATTTGCCAAGCAAGTCCCCTGTGCTGAGGATACAAGGACTATTGAAACTCTTCGTTAAGGAAAGTCTTTCATCGTACAGGAACGAGAGCATAAACTGAGAAGACCACTAACATGATGGGACTCTAAAAACCCAGCAAAATCCCCAGCTTTGACTCTGTGAACATAGAGTTGCCATGATGACACATACTCAGTGACAAATGCTGATTATAATCTACTGTCCGGATTAGGACTTTCTGTCTCCCAGTCACCAACTCTTGCCTTAGAAAAATGAGTGTGAATGTGAATCCCTCATGCTCTTTTTGCCCGGAGAACTCCAGATTCTTATTTGGAGTGTGTCGTCGGATCCAAGTTGCTGAACCTTTCAAGTGGCAGAGAGTTCAATTCTTCACTACAACCCGTTCCATGGTTGTCAGACTTTACCGGTTAGGAATTTTTGCCATTTGCCTCTGACTTCTCCACACATGGAGGCCAGGAGGTCTCGCGTTCTCGGCATAGAGGAACTAATTCTGCTCCACTGGCATCTTTTTTTTTATTTAAAAAATTTTTTTTGAGTTGGAGTCTCACTCTGTCGCTCAGACTGGAGTGCAGTGGCCGATCCCGGCCACCGCAGCCTTGAACTGCTGGACTCCAGAGATCCTTCTGCCTCAGCCTTCCAAGTAGCTGGAACTACAGGCGCGCGCTACCATGCCTGGCTAATTTTTTGATTTATTGTAGAGATGAGGTCTCACCAAGTTGCCCAGGCGGGTCTCAAACCCGCGGGCTCAGGCAATCCACTCACCTCGGCATCCCAAAGCGCGGGATTACAGGCTGAGCCACCGAGCCTGGCCTCCATTGGCATCTTAACACTAAGGAAGGAAAGGGAAGGAGACATCTAACACAAATGTTCCTGTGAGAAATGGAGGAAAAGACACTTCGATTCACCTACAAATAGGATAGTGTCATAGTAGCAACAACGAGATTAGGGATTGATCACATAAACATGTGAACTCCTAAGGTTTGGATTTTAGGGTTGAAAACACATCCAGGACATAGCAATAGAATTTCTTGGAGTTTAGCAGCAGCCTCCCTGTCTATGGAGCAAGGATTATAACTATACCTCCCAGATTTTATTTTTAGACTCAAATGTTTGGAAAACCACAAGGTGTTTCTGAAGCCTCCAAGATGAGACACCAACATTACTGTACACTGTACAATACTCAAACCCAAAATGTCTTGGTCAAAGTCTTGTTACAGATCAACCATCTTTCATTCTTTCATGCTTCAGTTACCATAAACCTGCCTGGTTGCCTTGATGCTTTCACTGCGTATGTCCAGGGAAGTCCCTAGACTTCTGCTGCTGGTTTGATGGCCTCCCCAAGATGCCCAATCTTCATAGTCTCTGAAAGTTGGCCTCTCTCCAGGTTCCCTCAGTTCTTTCTAACTCAGAGATTCTAGAATTGAATCCGTTATTGCTCACATCTCCCCAGTCTTCAGTGACCATCAGAAATACAACAGACGCTGGGCATGGCTGAAAGAGGGAGGGAAGGAAGGAGAATTAAGTATACAAAACCACCAACTGGATACCCTGTCCACTGCTGGAGGGTAGGGGAGGGCTCGTCAGAAGTCTAGACCTCACCTTCATACAATATACTTATGTATCAAATTCTCGCACGTACTCCACAATTCTAAAATAATAATAATAATAATAATAATAATAATAATAAAGAGATACAAGACTGTCATGAGTCATCATTACACAGACTCATTTTTACCAATTCCCTATGTTCTACCTGAGCTGCCAACTTTTTTTCTCTAAACCTTCTACTTAGTGCTCTTGGTTTGTTAAAAGAAAATTCTTCCAAATCTTCAGCTGCTCCTGTAAACATTCCCTTCAGTTTGCTGTTTCAACTGAAACTTGGCTGTTCTCTGCAAACACTCCTTCCCCTTAAGTCCCCTAAAATAAGTTTTAGCCTGGCACCGTGGGTCATGCCTGTAACCCCAGCACTTTATGAGGTGGGGGTGAGAGGATTGCCTGAGCCTAGGGGCTTGAGATCAGTCTGGATAACTTGGTGAGACCTCCTCTCTACAATAAATCAAGAGATTAGCCAGGCATGGTGACATGTGCCTGTAGTTCCAGCTACTTGGAAGGCTGAGAAGGAAGGGTCGCCTGAGTCCAGCAGGTTGAGGCTGTTGTGAATGTGCCACTGTATTCAGGCCTGGGCAACAGAGTGACTCTGACTAAAGTAAAATAAAATAAAATAAAATAAAAATAAACACAAATAAAAAGTTTTTATCCTTTTATACCCTTATGCTTCAAGGCCTGCTTATGGGATTGACTTGTTCCCTGCTTCTATTTATTACTTCCAGATTTCTCTCCTTTCAAAACATAAGCTTCTTTGAAGTATTTGACACTAGATTTTGTCTGCCATGTAATCTTCTTTTCAGTATGTCCTACAACCTCCCAGTAACTGTATCTTCCCTCGCTAAAACTTGGCAAACTCCAATGTCCAGATACATGCTCATTAAGTACCCTAGCCCCTCAGGTCTTTGACTCTCTTATTCCCTGTAAACTTTTTCTACACCTCACCTTTCACAAGGCCAGGATTCAGATCTGGTCATCATCAATGACTGCATTGCCTCTGAAACCTTGATTCCAAATATCAAGAGAGCCTTGGATGGCTACATTTTCTTTCACAGCAACCATTTCACTCTACTCATTTCAACTGTCTTCACATCTGCCAACTCTAGTGACAACCCTATTCAGTTATCACCTCTTCTTTCCTCACTTGCACATTTAAGAAAGTCTTCTTAGATCCTGTGCATACTTTCTGCTATCTCCCCATTTATTGTTACAAATTTTGCAAAATAATTGTATAAAGTCTCTGTTTTTACTTCATCATCTTCTGATGCCACTCTAACTGGGTTTTGTCCTTACCACTCTACTCAAAGTAACTTTAATGACATCATATTTACCAAACCCAGTGGTCCGTTCTTTGTTCTCATCTGAGTTGATCTCTTGCTAGCACTGGGGATCGTTCTTTTGAAATTAGACATTCTTTTGAAAGCACTTTGTTCTGCTGGAATCCATGATCCTGTATCCTTCTGGTTTTCCTTATACTTCATTGGTTACTCCTCGTGCCATTTGATGGCCAGTCTCCTTGTACTGTTTAATATTGACTTGTCCTGAACTCTGTCCTTACTACTCTTCTTCATGCTACACTTTCTAAGCTACCTCAACCAGTCCTATTGACTTAAATATCAGCCCTAGGCTAATAATGACTTTCAAATGTGTGGCCTAGCCTGGGCCTCTTTTATGAATCAAATCCACTTATATCCACTTACTTGAAGTTATTTTCTGATGTCACAAGAAACTGACTAAAACAAAATCATTATTTTAAATTGTCCTATAATAATTCTACATATTTATGTGGTATATGTTTTGATACATATAATGTATAGTGATCAGATCAGGGTATTGAGCATGTTTATTATCTCAAACATTTATCCTTTCTTTGTGTTGGGAACATTCGGTATCTTCCTTCTAAATAACTGAAGCTAAATAATATATTATTGATAACTATAGTCATCTTACAGTGGTATAGAATACCAGAGCTTATTCCTCCTACCTAGCTGAATTAATTTTCTATCAAAATTTCCCCTATCCCAAAACACTCTATCTCAACAAACAACACTATTATTAATTCAGTGTTAAAGCCTAAAATGTAGAAATCATTCTTTATTTCTCTTTTTTCCCCACACCTGCTATCCAATCCTTTATGTATCCTATTGGTTCTACTTCTAAAGTCATGCCAAAATATGATTTCCTCACCATCCTAACTACTACAACTCTGATTCAAACCACCATTGCATTTAAGATAATTGCCATAGTCTCTTAACCAGTCTCCCTGCCTTTGTTTACCTATCCCTTTACCTCTAAAGTCCATTCCTCACTCTGCAAACATTTTTCTAAAGTATAAGGATGTAATGTTATGTTTAATGCCCTCTAACACCTTTCCATAGAATGCAGAAAAAAATTCAATTCTTACTATGGCAATAACCCCATGTCCTTCCATTCTCCTAGAATTCCTCCTGCTTTTAGCTACAGTTACCTAAAAAGCTGCCCCCTGAACATGCCAATGCCATTTCCATCTCTAATGGTGACCTTTTCTTGTATACTTATCTTCTTAGTGTCTTTATATGACTGTGTCTTGCTCATGTCCAAGTCTCTATTCAAATGTTCTCTTTTTCAGAAAGACCTTCCATGACTGGTCTAACAAAAGCAGATATCTGCCTCATGGTAATTCTATATTACATTACCATCATCATCTTATTCAAGGCCTTCATCATTATTTGCAGTGATATTTGTTTTATTATATGTGTGTTAATTTGTTGTCTACTGCCCCTTTCACTATGACATAGGCTCATAAGACTCTTTCTTGTTAATTGCTTTTTCTCAATACATGCAAATGGTACCTGGCACAAAATTAATAATAGAAACAACTAACACTTTTATAGTGTTTATATGTGCCAAACACTCTTCTGTGTGCCTTTCATGTATGGAATCATTTATTCTTCACAATAGCTCTGTGACATATCTACTGTTGCTTTTTAGATGAGAAAAATGCACAAGCTCACATAACTAGAGGCAAGAGTCAAACTAGGCCCTCTGGTCTCAAACTCTTAACAAAACAGTGTGTCTGTCTCCTTAATTTACTATCTCATTCTTGAAGTAAAGAGTTTTGAATGCTTGTCTGTCCATGAACTCTGACCGCTGTAGAGCACTGGTCAGAACACCTCAGTAATGTGGGTATGAAACTTTGTAAGTGTAGGTCAATATTATTATAGATTAAAATCCCTCAAAGTTTTGATCTTGGGACACTTTTATACTGTTAAGATTTTATTGAGGGATTCACAATGAGCTTTGGTTTATATGGATTATACCTCTTAATGGTTATCATTTAAGAAATCAAAACTAAGAAATATTTAAAATATTCATTAACTAATTTAAAGATAATACTATTATATGTTACTCTAAATGGCATTTTAATGAAAGTTATATCTATAAAATAAAATAAAAATATAGTGAAAAGAATAGTATTTACATTTTAGAACTTGCTTCATAGCATCCAGCTGGATTATCATATCTGTTTCTGCATTCAATCTGTCATGATAACATACATCATGTTGCTGTGAGAAAACTTCACTATATGTTTGGGAGAGAATAACAGTGAGACAAGTATCATTGCTAGCAGAGTTTTGACACAGCAGAACTGTTGTGTTGATTTAAATTTGCACAATAAATTTCTATTCCCTAACCCCAGCTTGTTCTCACTAAGATAAATAATTAACTTGCATATTTTTACCACATCTATTCTGATTTTTTTCCCCAGCTTAATTACTTCTGTTTGCTGAAGTCATTTTAAAATAGTGGCTAAATGTTATTAAATTAAATACTTTAAAAAGTCAGTCTTAATAGTTGATGTTGCCATAACAATGAAATAAACCTTAAATGGAATTCACTCATTTAACATTCAAAAAACTGTAACAAATTTTTATCAGGTACTGGCTCTGTTTTATGTCTTGGACTACATCAGCGAACAAAAATCCCTGTCCTCATATAGCTCAGAAGCTAAGTAAAGGAGATAAACAATAAGGAAAAAAAAATTCACTCATAAGCGACCCTGTACATTTACCATAATACTGTAAGAAAGGGATTGGCAGTAGCAGGATACTGCCAGGTTGGGGGTGAGGGGGAGGAACACAACATCATTAAGGGTAACTGATCTCAAGTCAGGTGAAGTGGGGACCAAAGGGAGGCCCAAACTTACCTGTACAATGACCACTTATATACCTATTTTACCCCACATGCTTAAAGTTAAAAAAAAAAAGTCCAAAGGTGGTAAGTGCTAGGAAAAAGATAAATTGGAGCTGGAAAGAGAGACAGGAGGGTATATCTGTAGAAAGGTGAAATTTAAACCCCTGTGATGAGAGTCTTGTTAAGAGGGTGACACCTGGGCAAAGGCTTGAAGAAGAGTTAACTCAGCAGATACCTACGAAAAGGACATTCCATAAAAATGGAGTCATAGGGCAGGGATACCAAGCATGGAACGTACCTGGTGTTGGGGAACAGTGGGGAGGTCTGTGTGCTACAGTGGGTGATGTGAGCTATGGAGAAAGTATCATACATGAAGTCAGAGATAAAGGGCACCAGATCGTGTGCATCTTGCATGCTGTTAGCTTTAAACTGACTGAAAAGGAGAATCAGTTCCAGTCTTGATTATGACCTTGAACCTCATGAACTTGCACAAAATGCACAACTAAATGTGTCTTAGTGTCTTCGAACATAAAATTTGGAAATTGTACCAGAGAATTTTCAAGATTCCCACAAACTCTATAATTCTGTGATTTTAAAGTATTTTAAATACAAATAAAGAAACACAAAACAATGACTAATCATAAAACCAACATTTCAATGAGAATATATGTCATTAAGAATAAATTTTTAGCCGGGCTCGGTGGCTCAGCCTGTAATCCCGTGCCTTGGGAGGCTGAGGTGAGTGGATTGCCTGAGCCCGCGGGTTCGAGACCCGCCTGGGCAGGCGAAACCTCATCTCTACAATAAATCAAAAAAATTAG